>CABFWB010000922.1:0-95484 GCA_902151455.1 Timema bartmani
GTGATAGTGTAACAGCATTTGCGTGGAGTGAGAGTTGGAAATAGCCTAGAACATGTTCAACCTTTGGCGGTGGAAATGTTATTGAAAACATGGCCCCACTTGGAGGATATGACTCTTGCAGGTGACCACTTTTATCAACCAGGTGAAGTGGATGGTCTAGTCGGGGTGGAATCCAATCCCTATATAGTTGGTGGGGGGAGAATATTTGGCCAGCCAGACATAACTGTGGCATGTAGCACTAAGCTCGTGTTTTGGATGGCTACTTATAGGCAAGATGTCTCTCACTCATCCCACAGAACCCAAAACCTTTTGTGCCTCACTGGATCCACACTTAGATAGTGTCCTTCAATAGTTTTGTTCAGTGGAGTAAGTTTCCACAGAAAAACATATTTATAGTCCATAAGAGACTTGCTGTGAAAACATATTCCGTTAAAATGCTAGAAGAGAAAGTTCTGGCCGATACTAAGTTGCATTGCTATTCCAACACGGCCCATGTGACTTGAGAGAAACCAAGCCCAAAGCAGAAAAAATATATTATACAATTGAGAAAAAGTTGGAACGCAACCCTGAAATGCGTAAGGAATATCATACCTTTATGGAAGATTATTTATATCAAAAACACATTTACTTGTCCCCTATCACTGATTCAAAGTTCTTCTCATTTTATATTCCGCATCACTATGTCCTGAAACCTGAGAGTATTACAACCAAATTGAGAATAGTTTTTGATGCTAGTTTCAAGTCCACCTTAGGGATTTCTTTGAATGATGCTCTCCTAACTGGACCTACACTTCAATTATATATTTTTGAGATACTTCTAAACTTAAGTTTTCATCATATTACCCCCACCACTGATATACGACAAATGTATAGGCAAATATGGGTTCACCCTGGACATTGATCCTTGCAAAAAATTCTTTGGCATTTTGCACCACAGAAACTCTGAAGACCTTTCAACTTGATACAGTAGCCTTTAGAGTGAAGTCATTGCCATACTTGGCTCTTCAATTTGTTAAGAAACTGGCCTTAGAGGAAAAGATTGGTTTCCTCTGACGTCCCAGGTCACAGAGAATGATATATACGTGGATGATGTGGTTACTGGAGCACCTACTATCGAACAAGCAAAACTCCTTTATCATCAATTAGTGATTTTCTTCTTAAGTGGTGGATTTGAATTGCGCAAGTGGTCAAGTAACAGCTCAGAACTCCTCTCATTTCATTCCTAATGAACATTAAGTTAATTAAATGAAATAATTTGATGGTGATACCTCATCTAACATCGGCCTGGGAATCTTAGGCATTCAGTGGATATCTAGCCTGGAAGTATTCACTTTTAGTGTAAATGTGACACCATATGACTGCATGAAAATAGCTGGCCTCTCTACAGTTGATCGAATGTTTGATCCTCTAAGCTTGGTATTGCCCAACACACTGTTTGTGAAAATGTTGATTCAAACCCTTTGGAGTATGAAGACTGGTTAGGATGACCTCCCGTCTTTATGCCAAATACGGAATGATTTTGAACAAGAGCTCATCCATCTTTTATCGATCAAAATCCCTCGATATTAATTTTCCTCGAGTGACTGCCTTGAATGTGCACTACTTGGATTTTCAGATGCCTCTGAAAAGGATTATGGTGCTGTTATCTACCTCATAGTGATCAATTCTTTGCAATCAATAGATGTTACCTTGTTATGTGCAAAATTGAAGGTCGTGCCCTTGAAAACAATTCCACACCTAAACTGGAACTATGTGCTGCGTTGCTTCTTGCAAAATTATTTCATTTTGTGAAACTTCGCCTCATGCAAAAGGTTACACTTGCATGATCAGATTCGACAGTAGCACTTCACTGGATACAACCATCACCACATTGATAGAGAACTTTTGTTGGTAATTGTGTTTCTAAAATTCAAGAATACTTGCCTTCTGGTTCTACATCACTGGAATAGATAATCCAGCAGATTGCGCCTCACGAGGGCTCAGCCCTTCACTACTTGTTGAACACCATGTATGGTGGAAAGTACCTGCCCGGCTGCAGTGTGACAAATCTCTTTGCCCCCTAATCCCATTGGTTGAAGAGTCCACCTTGGAATATTTAATTACAAAAAGTTATATCTATAGAATATATCTTACATCTTGAAGTATATTATACATGTTTAAGTGTGGAGGAAACAATAATCCATTTCTTGAGATCGTATCGGGAATAATGGCTTCGGCACTAAAAATCTAAGCTAATTTACTAAGCCCGGTTTAAAGAGTATTAAGTGAATAAATATATATATATATACATATATATATATGCATACAGACGGTTTCAATTTAAAATATGTGCAAGGAAATAATCAATTTTGACTAAAATTTAAATATGTACAAAATCAGGTAGGTGAAGGATTGTACTGGTGGATAAAAAATATAAAAAACGTTGCCTGGGTGCATAAAATAAATCGATAAAAAAACATGCCTAGTTTCAAAGAGAAAAAAATTTAAAAATCTCAAATTTTTGAAAAATGTTATTTCAGTAGAACTCTCTAGAATGAAAGTAAAAAAGATGATTATTCAGCCCGTCTAAATGATCACCTTTTAGTATTGGTGAGCTAGTTAACAAGGACTCTGATACCTAAACAGTAAAGTATTAAAATCATCAGTTATCAGTCGTTTGGTGTACACTGGCTGGTTAACTTTGTACTGCAAAACCGTACATACAGTCGCAAGACCTTTTCATACAATTTTGTGCGGTATCTGTATGAATATTTTCGCAGCCTGTTCGGTGACCATCGCTTTCAAAACGTCAAAATTAACGTCGTTCCCGTTGCCGTAGTTTATGGTGATTCCGCGAACCTTGCACACCGTTTTTGTTTTGGCAGGATCGCCACCAACACATACTCGGTACACGTAATTCTTGGGGCCGCCAGATACAAAGGCGCTAATATAGCTTCCCGGACCGTAATCCTGAAGTTCGTCAGTGAGGTCACGTAAAAATTCTCTGGTCGGTGGACTCCAATCGCCGGGGCGTTCCGTGAATAGAACGCTATCTGTATCATGATACAAAACGCGGTCCCCTAATTTTTCAAGGATGCTGTATAAGTGCAACCTAGCCATAGCAGTCGTGTAGCACGCCACCGCCACATTCGTTTTAGGGTTAGGGCGCAACGCGTCACGCGCTTCCTTGTAATTGAGGAACATAACCTCATCATTAACATTAACGACGTTGTCCATGGTGAGGTACAGATCAGTTAGGTACTTGTGGATGCCCTGATAGTCGTTGACAACGGCTACGTGTGGTAAATTGAGTCTTTGCTGAAACTTTCCCCATAGTAAATTTAAAAAGAGTTTAGCTATAGTGCGGAGACTAGGGTTTTTACATTCAGAACCGAAATAGAGTTTTACCTCCTCCCTTTCCTCATAATTTTGAATATAAGGTAACTTCTCATCTTGTGAGAAACACCATTCTGGCCATCTTCTGGCATCTTGTTTAATTTTCAAAAAAGTATCAATGTACCCGTGAAACAATCCGCCAAAACGTGTTTGACGATCGTAAACAGATACATTGTACTCCCACACTTCATGTACTGCTTGAAAGGTGTAGCCTTTCTAGGTGGCTTTCTGGATCTCGTCAATTACCCGAACGCCTGTCAACCAGCGATCTTTCTTTTCGTTATACTGACATGAACCTTGGTTTTTCTCCTACCTACATTTCCTGCACAAGATAAACATTAACCTGTCGTGCATCCGTGTAGGTAATACGGGCATGAATGGATTCCATGGAGGCGTCACGGTAACTTTGGCTATGCCTTCTACTTGTTCTATACGGACAATTTGGTTCCAAGTGAATTTTGGGGTGACCTATGGGATATTTTTTGTGCTTGCAAACGTAAGGATACAATGAACATACATCCAAGTACTTGATCTTATTTCCATATGAAAGGTCTTTTTCGTGGAATAGTTTGATACAATTTATACGCTCGCCAAAGAATGTGTCCCTGGGATTGAGCGCCTCATTGCTATACACCTTGTACTGGAGAACAAATTGTTTCAAGTCCATGTCTGTACGTTTGATCGCATTAAACATACACTCCCACAGCTCTACGACCATGTAGCCGGCTTTCTTAATTTTTTTCACTAAAGCCATGCCATGGTCACTTCATAGGCGTCTCCATGGTCACGTGTTGACTGTTTTTGATAAGGGTGGTCCTGTCAGGATAACAGAGAGTGCACCGGTGCCAATAATAGGCTCAGAACTGAAAGACGGTGGTGCTATCTCCAGCTTTAACAACGCCGTCTATTCGTCGCCTAATACATATTCCTCACGGCCGTTGCCCACATGAAGGATAGTGACACTGCGTTGATGGGCCTCCCAGCAGAACCATTGTACAGCGACGTGTGACTGTTGGTCTGCACACCAGTAGCCATCATTATGGTTGATACCGATGGTATTCTCCTTACATATCATCCGGTATGGTCTAGTGGCTATGATATCTGACTTTCACCCACAAGGCTTGGGTTCGATTCCCAGTACCGGAATATTTTCCTGCCATCACAATCAATGGAGAGGTCTTGCAGAACATCGACCACTTTTCTTACCTTGGCAGTCACTTATCGACAAATGCAAATATTGATTGTGAAACCCAACACCGCCTAAAATGTTCTAGCGCAGCTCTTGTACGGTTGCGAGAAAGAGTCTTTGACTGCCATAATATCAGAACTCAGACCAAACTGTACGTGTACCAAAATATCATAACACCAACTCTTATTTATGTGTATGAAGCTTAGACCACCTATAGAAGGCACCTAAAATGTCTGGAGAGGTACCGTCAGCGTTGTCTTAGGAGAATCCTCAGAGTAAACTGGCAAGACCAGCGTACTAACATCAGTGTCTTAGAAGAGGCCAATACCACCAATTATGAAGCGTTGATCATCAAGCATCAACTTCGATGGACAGGCCACGTTGTTCAAATACCCGAAACTCGACTCCCAAAATAGATTATGTATTCACAGTTGAAGGATCGACAAAGAAACCCGGGGGGACAGAACAAGCGGTACAAGGACGTTCTTAAGTCCAACATGAAGAAGTGCCTAATTGACATTGACAACTGGGAGGCCACAGTGGCCAATCGCCCAGTATGGCGTCAGCTTGTCCACGAAGGCCAACAATACTTTGAACTACAACGACGAAGACACCAATCAATCTGAAAATCGTAATTCCCGGAAAGATCAAATACATCATAGGAGAGTCAACAATCAAAAGCCGGCGGTTAACGGAGACAGCGTTTGCCAACACTGTGGGAGCGTCTGTAACTCCAGGATTGGTTTTTACAGTCACCTAAGAACCCACAATCTCAACTAATGATATCCGTGGAAGACAATTATACTCATTAGCGAGTGATAGCCCATCATCATAATCACTCTCCTTAAGATGACTTCGGCGGTAAACCTACATGGCTACTCCTGCGATCGTACATGCCTCTATGAAAGGATACACCTTTGATTTTTCCATTAGCATGTCTCTAAACTTTAGGCAGGCCTTCCGTAGGATCTCTACATCTTTAACGCAATAGAGTTAAAACTCGCGGTTAAAATCAAAGACATAATTTTCTTTGACCAGTGCGTCATATAACTTCTCAAAGTGCTCCTTTCCCTCAACTGACATCTAACTGATCTCATAGTCCTCCTTTGGTGGCAAGGGCCCCTATACCCTGCGTTTTCCGTTTTTATTGAAAAAATGGGAGGAATCTCCCTTGTCCAAAGACTCGTCCAAGCCGAATGGCTTTGGCATCTTGGACAACGACATCGGGAGAAAGTTTAGCGATTCAATAAAGTGGATTGGGCAGTAACGTGTGGACATGATTTTCCCACCGTTCATTATGAGCTCCAGAGTCAAATTTTTACCTCCATCATGTATTTTAAAATAAAATTTCCATCATAGCCCTTGGTATTATGGGCTATTATGGCCTAGGAGGGTGATGTCCTTACATTTTGATGTTTTAATTTGCTCTTGAAATCCTAAAAATTGGGCCATTGTGGTATCACCCTTTAATATTCGAGTCCTATCGCCCCCACATTCGGTGCAGTTATAGTCATTTACATTGAAATGAAGGCAGGCCTTGCAACATGTCTGCACGACACAGAGGTCAGATACACAAAGTAAGCCAACATGATCATAGGCGCTGACACCATGATCCCACAGCTGATTGAGCAAAACAGTAATTTGCTCTTCAAGCCAGCTTAATGCCTCACGATCGCTTGCTGGAGCACCAAGCTGTACGGTAACTTCTCTAACAGTATAAAAGAATCGCCTCATTTGTTTTATTCTCTCATCGACGATTCGAAGAGAGATTCCATTCGACAATGCTTCACCAACCTGATTTACCGGGCCATTAATTCCCGTCTGTGGTGCTGATGACGGCCCCGCCCCCACCATATCCAAGCCTTGAAAGGGGGGCTGTGATTCCTGCCTGGCCTCACCCCTACACCACCGGCTTGCGGGAAGATGCTCTTAGGTGGCAAAGCTTCTGCCGGCTGAATGGGGGCTGTGAAGGTTGATGTTTGGACCGCGTCTTCCCCCCGGCTTGGACAGGCATCTCCATTATCCATTTGAGCTAAAACACAAGAGTTTGAATTCAAACACAAGTCAAACTAACTTTAAAGTGGGCACTTGAAACAATATTCTTCCAACCGAAGTCAGTTTAAAAAATTCATTCTTTGCACTTTTTAAATAAATCAAGTTGTCATATAAACTAACAAAATAATTCCTGAAAACAAAATGACAATTTTATTTATATTTTCTACTTGGGGTGGACAGTATAAATATTAAATATTAAAACGGATCCCTCAGTTGCTCTAACTACCCAATACACTTGTTTATTTCACACAATGTTCGGGGTATTTAATTTACTTTAAGGTTCTATTTGAAAAGTGTTTTCACATATTAGTATTCTATTATAAAAGTTTACTAATCAATCTGCTCTTTATATGCTCTTTCAACTTATAATATTAATAATATTTTATATATCAATAATTTTATTATTTTAACGTAAAATTATAATCTCACTTATGGATGCATCAATCGCATCCAGAGCCGAAAAAATGTCCTTTAAAGGCGCGTGTGGCACTAGGGGTGGTGGTGGTGGAGGTGATTCTACCGGGACCTCCCCAGACACCTGATGTGCAGGAGATATCCTGCAGTGGTTTCATACATCTGAAACAAACATAACTGTGTATTAAAATATTTTAACGTAAGTGATGGCCATGAATAATCATAAAGAAACTACTATTAATTTGCATAGTCATGTTCACAATAATAGCTACTGTCCTGCCAGTATTCGAACCCGGGACACCCAAATCAGGAGGTAGGCACTCTACCAACTGAGCCAAGGTGCCATACATTAATATTGCAACAAGGAAATCACCTTGAATTAATATAATATTTACCGTCTAGCATTTATAAAACACAAACTAATAATCCCCAATTTTGTTCATGAAAAAATCCCACCACTTTAGCACATTATTCGAATTTCAAAACAATTTTGCAAGGTGCTATTTTGTTTTTTATTTGGCTTTTAAAAGCTAATTATTCTTTCTTACAAATCTGTTATTTCATTGGCTAGCAATTACCAACCATTAGCGGACCATTCCTCCAGGTAGACACCAAGGACCATCAGATCCGCGGATGTTTGCGGATCTCCACACAGCTCATTCTCTAAGAAAATTCAACGCACCAACTTAGTTTGATATTCATTATAGCTTGAATTAAAAAAAAAAAACAGATTATCTGCGTGATATAATATTAAGATATAATAATCTCCAGAGTGTTATGGGAATCGGAGACATTTAGCAGCGTTAGCTCGTCCGGGACAAGGATATATACATGTGTGCTTTATGATAATACACACCTCGCTTTGAAGCGTTACCCTGTTTTTGTTGTCTGTATTTAATAGTTCGACAGGAATCAGTCGTCCTCGGCCAACGGCCGAGCTTTACATATATTTCCCATGTGCAGAATGGTGACCATTGCAGATCTATTAGCTTTGTATAGAAATAGACAGCATTTTTTTAGCGGTGAGAACGGGCATTTAGATACTTTCGAACAGTACAAGAGTGCATTTGTAGCCTAAAAATTATTTTTAAATGTTTGTTTTCTGGTGCATTTAGGCTGAACTATGCAACGTCTCTCATAAGTGCAGTGTCACAGAAACAGATTTCATTGTGGTATTTTAAAACTCTACCCTCAATAAACAAATTATTATGTTCATTATAATAAACACTTGTTCAAAACATCTTTTAAATAAAATTAAGTTTTTAGTAAACTACCCTCAAATAATTTTATAGTTTGTAATAAATGTATTCAATAAACTACTCTTAAATAATAAAATACATTATTTAATTTATTATAACCACTCTTGTTTATACTATTTTAAAATAATATTCAGCCATTAGTAAACTACCAACAAAATTAATTACCATTTAACTATGGCTAGGAATAAAGTTTTTTCAATAAACTACCCTTGATTATAATAAACACTTGTTCCGGCATTACTCTATCCAAATGTCATCCAAAAAAGTGGCTGCTAAGACACCTTCAAATTATCTATAGTTTTAATTATCATATACCTATTATAAATTAATAAACTTAGACAGCTCTGCCATGGTTTATTGTAATTTTAAAATAAATTAAATGCATACACTTTGATCTAACAATAAATAAATAATGAGTTTGCCTGTTAGAAAAGTACATTTACTCACCCAAATCCGTCAGCGAAGCGTAATCACTCATCCTGGGTTGCGTGCTTAACATTCGAAGACAAGTTATACAATGAAATAATTTCAAAACAGGTGCTGATATATATAGTTACTACCAGCTAAGGTTGCGAGAGCGATGACGTCACCAGGGAAAACCCATTGCTACATAGAAGAGGAGCGTTGTGACATCATTCAAGGCTGGGATCTATTCCTGTCTCGACTTATCTTGTCTTGTCGAGCCACCAAACTGGCGCCAGGTATGAGTCAGCAGGGTTGCGACAAAGCGATGACGTCACCAGAAAAACCCACTGCCACATAGGAGAGTTGCCAGTGTCAATGACCTCATGTACTAGATCACGGTTTCAAGGTCACGATCTATTCCTGTCTTGACTTGTCTTGTCGAACCACCAAACTGGCGCCAGGTATGAGTCATCAGGGAAAACCCATTGACACACAGAAGGGGAGAGAATTGCCAGTGTCAATGACCTCATGTACTATATCACGGTTTCAAGGCCACGATCTATTCCTATCTCGACTTGTCTTGTCGAGCCACCAAACTGATGCTAGGTATGAATCATCAGGGAAAACCCATCTCACGTAGAGGGGGGAGTGTTGCGACATCACACGCAATGATGACGTCACACAGATCGAGGTGATTTGTCTTGTCAAGCCGCCAAACTGGTGCCAGGTATGAGTCATAAGGGAAAACCCATTGGTACATATAAGGGGAGTGTTGCGACATCACACGCAATGATGATATCACACATATCGAGGTGACCAGTCTTGCCAAGCCAACAAACTGGCACCAGGTATGGGTCATATGGGAAAACCCATTGTCTCATAGAATACCAGAAATATACCTTTGCGACATTGAAGGAGGACAACAGGTCGTTAACCCCATTTCGTCATTGAAATAACCAGAGGGGAAATGAAGGGGAAATTCAGGTCAGTAACCCTGACGGAAATATACTGGCACCAGTGTTGCGATGACGTCACCAGGGAAAACCCAGGGGGAGTGTTGCGACATAACACGCAATGATTAAGTCACACAGATCGGAGTCAAAGGTCAAACTGGGGCCATACGCTGACAACGCTAATGACGCTCTTTGTCCTCTGACGAAAAATTAGAGGTGTTCTAGCATCTTTGATTAGGATTGAGGAGGCGCTTAACATGCCGCCGGAGAGCTAAGCAGATTTATCGGGTCTAATTGAGTGGCTGCAATCGTTTGAATTCATCCTTCTCACTAAAATATGATACAAAGTTTTGCAGTGCATTTGTAACATTAACTTACAGTTAGTTACAATTGGATCCACCCCATTATAATGTTGATACGTAACTATCAATTCTTACCACCCGCTCAATTGTTCCGACACAAATAGAATCCCTACAATAGTACTTTTCTCTGTTGTAGTCCATGTAGGCTAATACGGCAAGATAATACGGCACAGTATATTTCATACAGTACAATCCTCTGTAATATTACACTTAGAATTGTTCATGAACTTAGCTATGAAATCTTCTATCACTAGCCGCCACCAAAGCTGACCTACACCATGCAGCCAATGTGAAGAATGGGCCAAGCTAACGAAAGTCTACTGTCAACACGTGATCACTCTCCGTCTGGTCAGATTGAAACTGAGGCGTGACGACATGGAGTACGTTTGAAGACAATTATCCGACTGCCCTCTGATGGCTGTCAGAAGAACTTCCCCAAACAAAACAAACATCGAATGATCGCCGACTTGTTCTAATTTTCTGATGGAACAACCCTACAAAGTGCCTACGTGACCGAAGACAGCTAGCAACTACGTGCTAGAATTACCTCCCCTCCTTTCCGTGTAACGAAACTCACTATATAACAGGCTGTATGTGTCTGCAAAAATGACTATCTATCAATCCGCGAACGAGGGCGGATGACTATCTATCAATCCGCGAACGAGGACGGATCATTGTCATGGACCTGGACAATGATCGGATACACATTCATATATACTAATTGGAAAGTAACTATGGCGTCTACTTTTCATAGACTCTATTTATTTTCGGCTTATAAATTTGTTGTATTAGAATCATTATTTTGTTTTTCGTGTAATATTTAACTTTTCTCTTTATCTCAGTCGCTTAAATTTAACTATTATGTCGCCACTTAGGCGCGGTATCATGTTGGTTAGTTTAGTTTGATTTCCACCATTGGTAATTTTGTATTGAGTAAATTTAAATGTAAAATGTTAAAATGTGTGGACTTTTGTATTTTGCTATTTCACGCGACTGTAGAAATAAAATCATGCTTGTTATTTTTTTTATATAATTTAAATTTGTTCTAAATTTCAATCTTTAGTTTTTTCTAAGAGATAGTTAGTCCCGGGAGGTTTTGACTTGAGTCTGGAAGTCAAACTCTCGCGTTATGTTTTGTAAATTTCGTATTGTAACTTGTAATTGTTTGAGGAGCCCATCAGGCAAGAATATTTAATGTTTGTTTCATTTTGTGGATATCTTACTTCACTTCACTTTTGGTAGTTTAACTTCTCTGTTGATGTTAAAAATCTACGTAATTTTGTGTCTCTTAAAGACGACCTGTAATAAATGTAAACATGGGATGTTTACATTCTGCGCTTCACGTTATTATTTTCAGCATTATTCAGAATGATATAATGAGACCACTGTACTTTGCTTTATCTATGTTTATAATGAATAAACCGTCTTATTGTGATATATTAATACTGCATATATTTTCCCTTATGTTAGATTCTCTGTCTCCCTTTTATTTAATTTGGTCGTTAAGTAGAAGGACACGGAGACTGTAACACATTGATGATAGGAACAGAGTCCTTAAGAGTTATAAACTAACAATGGAAGAGGGAAAACAAGATGTGAAGAGCCTAGTGGAGGAGATTCAATTTTTGAAAGAATCCTGGCCAAGTTTGTTTACGGAATTAAAAGAAGTCACTTCGAACTTTGGAATCAAACCAGAGTTGAATGTCTCAAGAATTCGTAAGAAACGAAAATGCGATGATGAGAGAGATGTTGACTACAAGTTTGAGTCTCCAGAAACTAGATTCAAAGTGCGGGTGTTCATTCCGACATTAGATCTGCTCTTGTCTGAATTACGTAACCTGGCTGATAGAATGGCAGAATTTTCACTATTATTCTCTCCTCTTTTGAACCCAACAGATGATGTGGACACCTTAGCCATAGCCACTCATGCCGAAGCTTTGAAGGTAGCATATCCTCAGGACCTTCAAAAAGAAGATCTCATTGAGTAAATTAGGCTCTTTTACAATATACAGACATAATCGGACTAGAGGGTATATTGCCATTATATATATATATATATATATATATATACACACACTATAGCGTGTATATAAATATACATACATATACATATATATATATACATAAACTAGAGCGTTCTGAGATAAAGACTCTAATATCAAACGAGCTCGCCAATAATGGCGTCAATATTCTGGGCATTATAATAACAAAAGATTCCAAGATCACACAGTAAATTCATAATAAAGTTCCCTCGTCTCTCGTGCTACTACTCCGCCCAATGACGTGATAGAGACAAGTGAAATGGAATAGAACATCATTAAGATATCTTACCACTATAAATAAGTTCGTGCGCTTCTAAATGTTAGTAGAAAAGCGTCGAATATAATTTCCCTGTCTAGCAATGAACCCCATAGAGATAGTAATAAAAAATTTACAAATTAAAGGTCAGCTTTCCTTTTAACCGCATAAGGCAGCCAAGGTAGCCAAAGTTACATACATAATATCAACAATTAAGTGTGCGCTTCTCATATTATAATAAAAGATAATATATGCAAACACGGTTAATATCCCAAAAATATGTTCCCCAGCTACTGATGCAAAACAATTAATCAGAAAGGCGGTGAGAGCTCAACCCAAGGTTAACCACCTGGTGGCGAAAATAGAAAGAAGGTTCACATTTGAACAAAGATTTAGTTCCCCAGTAAAGTTAAATAGAATGATAACGCGGTTACATACTAACCACGTTGGAACCCAAAATAAACCCATCACATAGTTGACAATCAAAATATATAAGCCCGAATCAACAATTTTGAAGATATTCCCACATATTAAGCCAAAATAGAATTTTGATAAATAGAATTAAGTCTTAGCTTAATTTGCCGCTCTCACCTTTAGCAAGCCTATGATACAATGAGTATCGATACTAACAAAACAACACACTATATAGCGAGCGCACAAACTGACATGCCCACTGAGAGTAGGGGAATAGTAGGGGAAAAGTAGGTGAAGAGGGGAAAGTGGAGTGGAAGGGACGAGACCGGACAGCGCGGGGAAGGATCACGATCACCCTGGGAACTAGTAGAAAGTGCTGGAATAGTCCAGGAGGCGGAAATGATAACTAGACGCGTGGAGTCTCCTTCGCTTGTTTTTTCTGGGCGTGGATTTCTTCTCAAGACAAACAGTTGAATAACACCTCCGTTTAGTCCGTGGAATTGTGTGTTAGAGAGAGGAGGTCATGGCACATGTGCACCGGAGTTAGAGTCCACCAGGGCAGAGGGCGAGTATCTTCCCATTTGATCGAACTTATTACTTGTAACTTGTTACACTATGAACATTACATCCGGGCTTAGTCACTGGAATTTTCCCTTTGAACCCAGATGTATTTACCGATGCCGATTTCATGCCATCCTATGTCACAGACAGAACTGACCCTACTGCCACCAACACTGATGGATCCTTTCGTTCATCTAGATTCCACTTACTCTCCTCTCCCATCTATTTCTGCTCAAGCCTTTTACCCTTACCCGGAGGTGGTGAGGCCATCGGAGAAAGCGGTGCAAAGAAAAGAAACTGTCATAGGACGAAAGAAGAGGAAATTGGCCATTTTGACTGATACACCAGTAGAGATGACTTTGTCTGAGGAACAGGAGAACACGAAACGGAAGAAAGAGCAAGTTTAAACGCTAATAAAGCAATTAAAAAACTTTTCCCTTCTGCTGACGTCAAAAAACGCAAACGCAGGCCAAAAGACACTTCCCCCACTGAGTTTGAGGACTGCAGTTGTATTCACTGCTTAGGTCCATATAGCAACTCGAAACATGGTGAAGATAGGGTGAAGTGCACCAAGTGTGGCACACGAAGACTGCATTCCTGGGGACACTGTATTTTATGTGTGTTTTAATTGTGACAGTGACAATGATGACATTTAGGCTATTTCAAATGAACAAGGTTGCTGTATATTAATACATATTTAATTTATAATAATAAATAGGCTGTTGTATAGCATGAGTGTTTATTTTTTAACATCATACTGAATTTAAAATGCTGTGCCAACTCGCCTGCCCCAGGTGACTTAACTTCACTTATATCGATTTTATAACTATTAAGATTACAATTAATATTAAGTCAGTGAGGCAAAGATATACTCTAAGGTCCAATGGATACATTCATGCTTCAAAGTTTTAAAAAAATTAACAAGAAATATTTAAAAAATACATAGCCAAAAGTGTGCCAAACTGCCCAGGTCTACCCTAATCTTTTATCTGATGCCACTTTCACTTCACATATTTTACAGAAAAGTATTTCACTAGCTGTAGAAAGAAATCCTCTAGGAACTCAGTATAAATTAGCCTCAGATGACTTGCTTTAGTTGGTTTGGGTTTAGGCATTCTAAATACATACAAAATGATTGCACATGAATAAATATAACACACACTTTATAAATGAAAATACTGACTCAGACCATAGGCTGGAAACAGTAAGGGATGTAAAAAGTAAAACTTTATAAATGAAAACTGTGCATCAAAAAACTTTTAGCAACTAAAATGTTTTACTTAACATTGGAATACTAATACCGGCTTTAAAAGCAATTGCACCTCCTTCACCGCTTTTCAGCCTAAGGCTAATTTCACACCAACACAGTCCTGTCCAGTCACGTCAGACGCTCCTAGATTCAGCTGACTTGTTCAACGTTGTTTTAAAAGAGAGGGGCACAGAATGCTTTCATACTGAATACATCACGTCCTATCCAGTCCAATTCAAACCAGTCAAGTCATTACTGGGCTCGACTCTGCCAGTTGAATTTCTGTCAGGCTTTCTCTTTGTTTATCTCATGTTTACTTCACTACTTTTTACTGGTTCATTTCGGTCAAAGTTTTCATATAATTTAATAATGGATGTTGAAAAGCTTATTGTTTTTGTTAGAGACCATAGTGAAATCTACGATGTAAAACATCTGAAGCATCGAAATAAATATGTTATTGGTAGCATCTGGAGAAATATTGCAAAAGAATTAGAAACCACAGGTAAGTTACTTTATTTATTTTTCTACACTGTAATTTAATAAATACCAGTAATTAACAAAAAATACACTTATACAATACAGTACTACCTACAATTTTTATTTTTTTATTTTTCAAGAAACTATCATGCAGTTTATTTAATATAAATGTGTATTATGATATGTAGCATTTATGAACATATTTTTTCATTTTGCCAGGGCACAGACCTGTTGGAGAAAGAAAGTAATTCTTTAATGTTTCTCTAATTTTATTGGCCTCTGCACTTCCTCTGTGAACTGATGTAGGAATCAGAGATTGAAGCTCATTCACATATTCATTTAAAGAATTTGGTTCTGATAAAGTGAAGTGATGGTGGTGTCAGCTGATTGAAGTACTCTCACATGATGAGGTGCAAAGCGAAAATTAACAAAAACGTTAAAAAAATAAAAATGCTTTGATTGAATTTTTTCTTCTTATTGTTATACTTAGAGGATTCCAACCAAAAACCATACAGTAATCTTCTATACACTAAGAAAGATAGTTGTAAAATTTTAGCCTGATCAGACAGATCAAATTTGACTTATAATGTCACAGACAAAGTCACTGTGGTGCTTCTCAAAAGGAATCTCACTGACGTTCGGCAATAAATAATTTCCTGCCTGTACAGTTTAATAATAAACGTAAATATGCTTGATTGTATGTTCAACATAGGCGCTTACCAATTTTGGCCAAGGTGTTGTCCTTGTGTCGTAGTAAAACTGATCGTATATCCTGAACAGGTAGTGTGACACATAGCACTACCTGAACAGCAACAATGAGCTTTTCTTAAAAATTACCTATTTCACAATTTGAAAAAAAAAAGAGTGCAGTGCGTAAAATATCACATTACAAGAGACTGTAAAGTAGCAAGAGGAGTGGGTGAGAGGCTGTAGTGGTAAGAAAACAGCCACCATGTCTTTTCACTTCCCCATGATAAATGTGAATCCATGCACTGTCCATATCTATATTTTTCTTGTCTTAGTCAATAACATTTTAAATACTAAAAATGATGCCCGATTATGACATATCCAAGCAAGGACTTTCTGTGAAATAAGGAATTGTGCTGTCACACAATTTTTTATGATAAATGTACTTACTTTAAGTATAGCTTTTCAAAAATCTCTCTTGATTAGTAACTTTAAAAATGAATGTAAAATTATGTATGGATTTATTTAAATAAAACTTGTAAAAAAAATGTATATATCAATACATAATTTATGATAAACAAAACATTATAGAATTACAAAATATTGTTCACCTGTGGGTATTATAACATCGAGATGAAACAGTTTAGTTTGAAATATTAGCAGTACAGCTTATTAACCTGTTAAACTGTTAAAATCCAGCTCTAAAAAAACACAGAGTACAAAAATAAAATTTCACTTTAGGCCTACTTTATTCTTTATTGTATTAGTACATACATAACTAACCTCGCCGTTCCCCTACAGGGTAGGCAATAAACTGTGCATATAGCTCAAAAAACAACTACTCCATACTTTATCCATTATCACTAACTTTATCCAACCCCCCCCTCCCCCCTATTTGTTTACTCCCTTCACTTCAACAACATCCATACACTTGAGTCATAAATACTCTTTTATTCTTAAAAATCTTTTGTTCCTCATTTTCACAGATTTGTCTACAAAATTTAGCCACATCTTTACAAGGCATACTCTTTCCTTTTGAACCACACATTCTACCTTCATATATTTGCTTCATCACATGCCACTATCATACTCTCAACATGCTCAAACCAACTTGAGACGTTTCTTTCACATTGATCTTTTGGATTCCCTTTCAAACCGCACTCCTTCAGCATCCATTCATTACTGATTCTGTCCATACAAGTTTGTTCACTTAAATTTCTTAGTTATTTCATCCCAACCGCATTCACCTTGCTCATTTGTTTGTCCTGACAAACCCACGATCCCATCCATAAAACAAGTTGGCGCTAACACATTTTTATATAATGCCATCTTTGCCTCTTTCAATACTTCATTCTTTGCAATAGTCCACATACATCCAAACTACTCTCTGACATGCATTCACCTTTCTGTTGATTTCTCCATACAGCCTTTCATTTATACTAAGCCGATAATGATTTCCTGATCTCTGTCCTTATCAAAACTATCAAGCCTCGTTATTTATTTCACTCATCATTACATTTTTCTTATTTTCTGCTACTCTCTAGGTTTTCACCATACAATTGCACAAAACACTCCTTCATAGCTCTCTTATATTGTTTTCATCAGAGATTACCTCACCACCTTCATTTCCTTGCACTTCTCGTTTCATTCTCTTTACCCACTTCCATAACAGCTTCTTATTTCCTTCAAAATCATTCTGAATTCTTTCTACTTTTACTCTCTTTTGCTCTTTACTTTCCTTTACTGCTTTCTTTGAATTAATCTTTTCCTCTTTGTATGTCCCACAACTTCTTACATTCCGTTTCCCTCTTCACAGCATTCCAATGAATGATTGTACTTATATTAAAAAAAAATCTTTGTATCAAATATTTGGGTAAAACACTGTTTTCTATAATAATCTAATTGAATAATTAATCCTCTAAGCTCCTGACAATGACTCAGTCATAATCAATATAGTGAATTGCCTGTGTTATGACTTTAATGGTGTGGGGATGACTTTTGAGGGGAGGAGGGATTGAAAATCAGCAATTATTAGTGTTTAAATCAAAATTGAGCACATTTTTGATATACAAAACTTCATGCCCAACTATTAGAAAAACCAAAATTTTGCAAGCCATGTGTTTTTTTATGAACTTTTACTTGGCAAATTTCAATGATTATCAAAATATATTATATCAATGGGGCATTTTTAATGTCTAAGAATATTATATATAAATGACTTTTTTCATGAAATTGACTACTTGGCCTTTTAAATACAAATAATTAATAATGGTCAATTTTATTAACTTAAATTTATATACATAGGATGTGAATTAATGAAAAAGGCCTACTTTGCCTCTGATATGATTCAAAGGTTAATCTTTTATCAGTAGCTTATGTCACTTTTTTCCTGAAGTGCAAAAAAAAAAAGTATGAATTTCATTCAAATAACCAATAAAATCTCCCAGTTGAGCAAATTTATTTCCCTTAGTCAAAATCAAGAATAAGTAAAATATGTATTTAATTAAACATTGAAAAGAGGCTAAAAGAGCAAGGGCTAAGCACTTACCACAAAACTGTAGGCCTCTAAAAGTTCACAACAAAACACCTAACTATCTAAAGCTTGATTCACACTTTCACCGAAAAATAAAAAGCAGAATCTGTGCAGTAATTCACACACTTTAAGTCGACCCATGATGCATTGCAACCCTTTAAAACAGCTGATTATCAACAAACTTTATTTTATAGTGTTTAAACATATATTTTAGATCAAACTTCTGATGGATTAAAAAAATTATAATGCTGTGTCATGGCACAATCCAATACATTGGTACACAGACTTTATATTCACGGGTTGTTTCAAATTTCCTCACAACAACCAACGAAGCTGTCTGCTTTATTCTGGCTCTAGAGCGCATGCGTTGACAAATGCGCATGTGCACTAATTTGAGATGATTGGTTCTGAGATTTGATTGGCTCTCCTGTGCCTAACATCTCGAGCAGAGCAGACAAAGTAGAGAATAGTTGAACTTCAGCAGAACAGCTCGTGCCGATTAGGCGGAAGTCTTATGATTGATTGGCTTAGAGCTAATCACATGACCACGTTTATGTTCTGCGCTAGTTTTTCTGTGAATGTGTGAATCCACAGTAATTCTCTGAGTATGCCAGTCCCCTTCTCCAGCAGAAGAGAGTAAAACACAAACTGGACTATGGCAGCATGGCTAGAGGTTGATCATGATCACAAAGATATTAATGTTGCCTGTTTCTTGATTCACAAAAAAGAAACAAGGTTTAGGCTTGAATCCTGCAATTACCTGTTCAAAGTTAATTTGTTGTTATTGTTAGCAGAAAAAAATATTTTACTCATTAACTGTTTATACCAAAATACGACTTTTTATTTTAATAATTATATTTGATTAATTTATTTTGCTTTACCTGGGGTCCTCTCATTTCTTTACTTTATATTTCTTATAATATGCTTTGTTTCCCATTTAGAGCTATTTGAAATTTAAGGTGATCATGATTAAAATGCAAACAAGAATTTATTATATTGGTTGTATTCCAAAAATTACTTTTTTAAGTAGCAAGTTTTTATAACAGTAAATCACAATTTCAATTTTTATGATTACCATAGTGTAATCTCCCCGTCAAAATAAAAGGACTCTTCTAGTGAAAAAGACTTCCCAATAACGAACACAAATTGAAAACTACAGTCCATACTCAGTATTTTACTGTAGTGATGTCAGGAATGCCATCGTGTCACCACAAGTGAGAGCAGTCCTGTCTTCCCTTTCTAAGGAAAGTTTCTAAAATAGCTTACGTTGTAATGACTATGGTTCTTTAAGGTCATACCTCCCTTCCCTTCAGAGCCATCAGGGGTGGGGCAGAATGTTCCAACAGTTGTCTGTGCTCTTGCACACATATACAGTACACAAGGTCTACTGTTCACATTTAATTTCATTTGTGTCTTGTTTTGTAAATTGTGCAATCTGTATAGTATGCTACATACAATATTTATTCGTCATTATTATACTACCTACAATACTGCACATTACAGTAATTAGATTGTTGTAGTTAATATTCACAATAAATAGGTTTGTATACACAAATTTGTATTCAAAGAGTATGATTTAAAAAAAATTATTTTCCAAATAACGGAAACTATTAATTCCCGGAAGGTGTTCACTAATAAGAAATTTCACTGTCTTATAATTAATCATTTTATTGATAAGTAGGATGTGAATTTCTGACAAAGAACTACTTTGCTATTAACATGATTTCAAAACTAATCTTTAGAGCCAACACAAATCTCTAGCATTAACTATCCCAAGTAGCCAAATGATGCATAGCACAGAAATATAAAATACTTTACTATCACAATTCTTAGTTATTGCTTTGTACATAAAAATTTCAGGATTAAAAGTGAATATTATAATAAATAACTATAGTCAATATCAATGGTTCTGGGATGTTTACTCAACAAACCAAAAATACATTTAAAATAAATTACTTTAGAATGATATTTAGCATGTCTGCAGTTTTTATCATCAAATCTTTATGTTTATAAATATCCTTAATGTACATTATACAAATATATCTATATTTTGATATAAGATATAGAACGTACTTGAGGGCTGTACAAATTTACCAAATGAGATCTTTGCAATTTAGTTACCCTATATAACATTCAAAACTCTTTAAAATAGCACCAGCAGTTAAATAAATATACATGTAGTTACTTTAACAAATCAAATTAAAATATATTGGGCCTTATTTTATCAAATTTTATTTTTTTAGTTTACAATGTATTCATCAAATAAAAAAACAACCTTGATTATAATTATTTTATAAGGTTGATTTGTTTTCTTAATATTTACAAGATTATACAGTTTTTTATTTAAAAATATTTTTGTATGGATCAATTTTAGATTGGTTCCAAAATCACATTTTTTTAATGCCAGTTCTTTAATCATAGTTCTTGATTTTCAGTTTCAAATTCTAACTAGTCACACAAACTAATCTTAAAAATACTTGTTCTCCATCAAAACACATAAAAGTAACATTAATTTCTACTACCTAGTTATATGCTCGAAAAAATAAA
This sequence comes from Timema bartmani, assembly GCA_902151455.1. NCBI lineage: Eukaryota > Metazoa > Arthropoda > Insecta > Phasmatodea > Timematidae > Timema > Timema bartmani. Next base: position 20,779 of record CABFWB010000922.1, read on the forward strand.
ACTATTTTAAAATTCAGCTGGCAATAATGAAGATAAAAAATTAATATAAAAATGATTGTACAGCGCCTTAACATGTGATTTAACTATGTACTAGCACTTGGTGAGGATTGTTTATGCCACACATTATATTATTTACTTAAAACTAATGACTAGAATATTACAAATTTTGTGCTGAAGTCATACAATTTTTTAAAATAATAATTAAATTAATACCACACTTGAAAATAACATAGATTTTAAAGCAAATTTATTTTCCTTGGCTATAGTAGTCTGTTCATGATAGGTTTTTACCTGGAAGACAGTTCAAAAATCATATGTTTAGGTTTTGGATTGCCAACACTTGTAAAAGATCACTGTTTTGTTATAAATGTTAAGTTTTTTAATTGCATGTTAAGTTTACTTAATTTTAAATGTAAAATATAAGTTTTCTCACAATACTTCATTAATTTTAATAACTTCTTTTTACCCAATCCGAAGCAATATTTTCAACATGATTAAAGTACTGATTCTTCATTTTGGAATGTTATTGAGGTGTAATATAGTCCATTCATTCATACCTTTTAATAAAGGCATGATATTTAATTGGAAAAGAGAAAATACTTGTAATTTTTTATATATAATACATTATTTTAATATCATATTTTGAAGTATTTAACTGAATAAATTATTTTTATCCACTGCGAGGGTGCATCATTGTAAATAACTTTTTTCCATCATGTTCGATCACGTGGTTTAAATTCGTCGGTCGCCATTTTGAAACTATATTTATTAGACCTTTTGTGAAAGTGCTGTGAATAATAATTTTTTAAGTGGTATAAAACGAAAAATAAGCTTTGTGCCCGACCTCAAATAAATATAAATAATATTGGCCTAAATTACTCTGGTTAGCTATCAAATTCATACATCACCATATGTTTTAATTACAACTATCCAAAGTGACAGATGTCAGCTGTTGGCATAGGGATACATTAGGGACTATTTCTAGTAACTTTTTGAGCTGTCATCCAAGTAAACTAAGGTCATGAATGTACTATATATGGTATATATTGGCACTATTACAACTTGTGTTGCGTTATTAGTGGAGGCTATGGATCTAGTGAACTTCAAGTTTCAATCTGAACATTTTAATACACACTTGGATTGCATATTTAGACACTAGGCAGTTTCAAGTTATTTATAAATGGCTATTTCTTTGCCTTGTATCATGTCTCTGGTGATAAATGACTCATTATTTATTAATTTCTATGTGTTTGGGTTTAGTTTGTGAAGTGGTGTGCAGTTTGGGGAAGCCAATAAAGAGTATTGTGACATTGGAATGTCAAGGTCTGGAATGGCCTGTAGAGCTGGTAGAACAAAGTATCTTGCAAGATGGAGCCATCATGTAATCACTCAAGGTTAAAACTGCAGCTTTTCAGCTTAACAGGGTGAACAGCTGCAAATCTGATGGAGTTGTTTACATTTTTAAAATGGCTAAATCTGCACACCCAATGAATAAATTATCTTTTAAAAAGGTGCTTAAGTTTTGGATAATAATCACAAGTATATTTTAAAACCAATATAATCATTTGACACATTTTTTTTTAAACAGTTGTACAGTAAATTAAAACAAATCTTTTTTTCATTAAAAAAAATATTAGTGTTACTTTGATTTCAGATGTATTTTTTGTTTGTTTTAAATATATCTGAGTGATAATTTAATTCCTAAGATTTTTATTTACATAATAAAATTTTGAAATGATATATTTATTCAACTTGCACTCAGCTCGATACTTGAAAAGCTTGCTCAGCTCGACTCAAATAAAAAAGAAAATAACCTCAAGCTCCAGACCCATGCGCTCTCTCTGGACCAATTTACCATCATTTGTGTTTTGATACAAATAATTGAGTTAATTTTATTCATCACTAGTTATTATCCCCCTGTCTAATGTAGCTATACCTTGATTTAGGTTGGAAGAACAGTAGAGAAAATTCAAACTTATTTCTTTGCGGCCAACACTGATAACAATTTACTTTATCATTTGTATTATTTTATAGGTATTGATAATAACTATCAAAAGTAACAGCTGCAGATAACATGTCTTGAGATATGGATATATTAAAATTGTTTTAGTAACTTTAGTAACTAGCTTCTACTGTTCTTCCTACCAAAATCATACTTAATGCACATAGGCAAATTTTTTTTTTAAAAAAAAATATTAGTGTTACTTTGATTTCAGATGTATTTTTTGTTTGTTTTAAATATATCTGAGTGATAATTTAATTCCTAAGATTTTTATTTACATAATAAAATTTTGAAATGATATATTTATTCAACTTGCACTCAGCTCGATACTTGAAAAGCTTGCTCAGCTCGACTCAAATAAAAAAGAAAATAACCTCAAGCTCCAGACCCATGCGCTCTCTCTGGACCAATTTACCATCATTTGTGTTTTGATACAAATAATTGAGTTAATTTTATTCATCACTAGTTATTATCCCCCTGTCTAATGTAGCTATACCTTGATTTAGGTTGGAAGAACAGTAGAGAAAATTCAAACTTATTTCTTTGCGGCCAACACTGATAACAATTTACTTTATCATTTGTATTATTTTATAGGTATTGATAATAACTATCAAAAGTAACAGCTGCAGATAACATGTCTTGAGATATGGATATATTAAAATTGTTTTAGTAACTTTAGTAACTAGCTTCTACTGTTCTTCCTACCAAAATCATACTTAATGCACATAGGCAAATTTTTTTTTTTGCTTGGTTTTAAATTATGGTGAAAATAAATCCATAATGTATGTTAAATAGTGTCATTCATGATACAATGATAACCTGGTTTATATAAGCTCAACTAAGGCTCTAGTATGACCCTTAATTAAATTATAAAATAGGTTTGTAATAAGGCGGTGGTGTTCTAATTCAAATGTTCCAATTCCTTTTTAACATTCTTGAAACGAAGGAAAAATTGCACCAAACGGCTATATTAAATTAAACATTGAAAGTAGGATAGAAGATCAAGGCCTACACTTTAACCAGAAAACTGCAGGCCTCAAAGCTCACAACTAAAACACATAATTATGTAATTTTCTGGGTTGTGAAATGTGCCAAACGTTTATGTTCCGAGGAAGAAGACCTTAACAAGCGATGTCAACAACTCTTCAAGGATTTCACGGCCCGAGGATACCCTAAGCCCAAGGTCATCAGTCAAAAAAAACAGAGCCCTATCCAACAAAGACCCTATCAAGAAACAACCCTCCACTGACATACCGCCCACCACCCAGTATTATGAAGGACTAGACAAACTCAGATTAATCTTAAACACAGGCTACAATATCCCAACCTCATCAACTCTCACACAAAATCTTCTCAACAGTGCCTCCAAGAATCACATTCAAGCGCTCCCCTCTAATCTTGTAACAAACCGAGAGCAGTGCCTGCAAAATTCACCAACCTTCCACTTCATTAAACAAAAGACTCACACATATGGAATACCACATGAAAGGCCATTATGACTACTACACAGAAAATATTATATAGCAGTTACAATACAACTACTGCATTTCTGAATACATTGGCCTCACCACAGGAACACTCAGCCAATGAATGAATGGTCACCATTTTAATACCTACCACAACGACCCTGACAAACCAAACACATAATTCAGATTTTGACTCATGCTATAATATTAGAGCTATACAATCCCATCCCAATAGTTGCATTGCTTCCCAGCTTCGTAGGTGGGACTTGCCCACCAATATAGAAACAAATCCAGTCACCCTCATGGCCTCAACCTTAGATAACTATCTCTCCTTTTCTTATGAGCAGGCTACTCACACCAGTCATTTCTATATAAACAATAATGACAGATAATTTAATTTTACAATCAAATATATACAACATTCTATTCATCTACCTAAAAGACAGAAGTTTGAACAGACAGCTGCAGAATCCAAGCCTAATCCTTGTTTTGAAACAATAAGCAGGCAACAACGGAATCTAAGTCCAGTGTGTGTTCTTCTACTGAAGGGGACTGATGTACACCAGAGATGACATAATTACATGTTTTGTTATGTTTTAGTTGTAAACTTTGAGACCTCCAGTCTTCTGGTAAGTGTGTAAGCCTTGCCCTTCTATCCTTAATTTTTTGAACATTATTGAATTTCAATTCATTCCTAATCTCATTCAGCTAATAAAAACAAACTAAAACCAATGGCTGAATAGGATAAGATGTTATACTCATATTGTACATTGTACTTAATCATCGTTGTCAGATGATCGATATTCAAATCCTACCAAAAGCAATAATTATAATCACCTATTACAGTAATGTACTGTTACTGTGATAATATATTATTATTAGCATTGCGTCTTACTACCCGTTCGGGTTGTATGCACTTACGCTAATGTGTAATGGTAGGGTGATTGTGAGATGAAATGGAGGAGCTACAGTTTAGCGTGGAATCCGAACCACGGTGGAGGCATGGCATTCCTCACATTCACAAGTTGTGATTATGTGATAATATAGGAAGTACATGAGAGAGTAGAGGGAGCAAGACTGAGATGGTATGGGCATATGATGATGGAAAAGAAGATGCCAAATAAGATGATGGAAATATGTAGGAAAAAGGCCGAAAGGGAGACCAAGAAAGAGATGGGAGGAGCAAATAACAAAAAGTTGGAAGTGAGAGGAGAATAATGGAAGCAATTAAAGGAGAAAGAATGGTGGAAGGATAAAGGAAGGTGGAAGGATAAAGGAAGATGGAGGCATTTTAATAAACTGACCCAGCCCCAGGGTGATGGTGGTGGTGATGAAGATATGATGAATTAATTTAAAACATCTTTTTACTTTCTGAATTGGTCTGAAAAAAGAAAGTTACCAGAAAAATGTAGGCCTCAAAGTTCATCATTAAAACTCAGTAAAACATATATACAGTAATTTTCAGGACACATACAGCCCTGTTCTATTCTCTTCTGCTGAAGAAGAGGCTCTATGTTCCCGGAAATTACTGGGAAGTATTTTGTTATGTTTTAAATGTTATCTTTGGGACGCAAATATTTCTAGTACCCAAGCTTTTAGGCCTTGCACTTTTATTCTCTTTTCAATGTTTACTAAATGCAGTCATTTAGTGCCTTTGTCTATTAATTAGAAGAATGAAATTAGTTCTTTCCAATCAAATGTTCCAACACCATTGAACTTTTTTTTAAAATTACAAATCCTTTAAATATTTGGCTAAATTAACATTTGTACTGCAGCCTTAGTTCGTAGTAAATTACAATGTAATCATTTGAAAAAGAATACTACCTAGTTAATACAAAGTTGGTGCTATCTTATGTTACCACAGTCTTTGGTTGATTTGCTGTCAATCCCTGAGTCTTGGTGCTCTGCAGACAATGGTTCAGAAGGATTCAAGACAATATCCAGTGACTTGGTCAGGCCCCAGACACTTCCTAATGTAAAGATTGAACAATTTTAGTAATAACACCCCTTATAAAGGAAATAACAAAGTAAATTAGAAGTAAGGGTGTGTGAATACCAAGATCGAATAGTTAGTTCTTTTGTTCATTATTTCTTTAAAGCTCCACAAATCATGGGGTTTTCTGGCCTGAGCCAGGAGGTGGTCTGGTGAGCATTTCCCACGTGAGCGTTTTAAAGAATGGCTTGGCCAGCAAAGATGAGATGGAGGTAAAGATTTTGAAAACATAAGAAAAGGATGGAGAAATTTTCTACTCTATCTTCTTTATTTAAAAGAAAAGGGTAGCAGGAGAAGGTTGTAACATAACTTATTGAGATCAACCACTTTGTTTGTGACTGCAGGAGTGAAAGAAGAGAGAAAGAATGTAAGCAAGAGAGCAATAAAGAGAGAGAGAGGCAGCTACGTAGCAATATTAGCTGTGGATACTGAAGGGATGTCAATACTAGACAATTCTTATTTAACTTATTTATTTTATTTAGCACTGTGTCTTACTACCCCTTCGGGTTATACGCTTAAGTACTAATTACGCTAATGGGCTAGGAATTGAGAAGCTTGAATTTAAAGGAAGTGAAACCACATTTACGCGGAGGGAGAGTGGAAAACCATTTAGGAAAAACCACCCCCAGTTTACTTGACTGAGTTTTGAACCTCAATCTCCTTGTCCTCGGCGGTCTATCTCTACACGAAACTAGTGCGTTAGCCAACTACATTACTGAGGCGGTCATTTATTAATTAATTTCCTCCATACTTAATTATTTTTATTTGTCTGTTACTGCTAGACAAAAGTTTATTTTTTAACTAGGTAGATAATGTATGAATGTTATTTGAAAATTTTTTTTAGATGATTTTTGGGTTTCTAGGATGAAATGTATTTTTACTATATAATTTTTATAATATTATAATATAACGCCATTCAGAAGTTTTAGTTGTTTTTGAATTTGTAAGATATTAGTAATATATCATTGATTTTTTATGTTCGTTGAAAGTTCCATGAATAATCAAACCAATATTTGTGGCAATAACAAATTTTTCTTTCCTCTTTCTCCGGTAACCACCGTGATCTTGTGTAAAGTGTTAAATACATTGGTATTGTATGTTCCTATCCCTCGCTTCCATACTTTACTAAGTTTTAAAATGTTTTGAATGTTTTATTGGCAATTATTATTATTACCTTGTCTGACATGGGCATAGTTGGAAGGAGCACTTAGAGGTTGCTGTCTTCTAGGCTGTAAAGGCGGGAGAGTTATCCTAGGGTTACTCCCCAGTGATAGAGTCAACTCCCCAAGTGGTGCTGGAGACGTCTTGTTAGACCGACGCAGTAAGGACTTCCTTTTTTTAAGTTTCCTGCCTTCCAGCTCCAGTTGCTCTGGAAGATTAAGAGTATCTTTATCAACGTATATAGACTAAGCTTGCTAAGCTGCTGTATTAAACTTCATGCCGACTTTGAGGTTGTTCAAAGGATTTGTGTTTAAATGCTGTAGAGCCCCTACAGGTGCGCCCAAGAGATGGCTACTCTCAGGAGCACACCCAAAAGTTAATCCACTTTGAAGCCAAATCAGGCGAACTCAGAATAACATGAAAGTGGTTTTATAATTTCCATATTTTTTTAAAACTACGTATTACTAACCATTCGAGTTATATGTATGTATAATTATTACACTATCGAACTATGGGAAAGTGTACCACCATTTGCATGAAGAGAGAATGGAAAACCATTAAGGAAAAACTACCCTCAATACACCTGACAGGGATTCAAATGCTAATCTACCTGCCATAGGCAGTCCAGTCTATAGCCAGAGTGACGCCTTAAATCATACAGCCACTGAAACAGGTAATTTCCAAATTAAAACAATCATTTGATATGAAATAATTAAAACTATGCGCCAAATCATTTGTGTGGGCTGGTATTGCCAAGCCGCAACAAGTTGGCACTTAGGTACTTTCCTCAACAACATTTGCTCTATCTTCTTTTGTCCTTGCCAACCATTGTGATAGCGTGACAACTTTTTTTCTATATTATTGTCAGTAACAAATAAGCATAGTCAGGGACGCCGCAAGCATAAAGGCGAACTAAGCGACCGCCTAGGGTGCCAGAAGCGGTTTATGGCAGACCTAAGATGATTTACAGTCTATGAAAAAGTAGCTAGAGTAAAAATTAAAGGGTGTCTGAGAGCAACACCAGAAGACGTTTTAGAATACGTTTGTAGGTCCAACTTACCAGACAGTTTGCCTAATTTATTTGTTGCCTTAAGAATTTTACTGAAAGTGCCTGTATCTATACCCAGTGGCTTTTCTAAGTTAAATTTGATTAATACATACATTTGATCTTCAATGAAACAAGAAAGACTAGTGAGATTGTCAAATCTATCTATAGAGCAGGAAATAGCTCAAACTATTGACTTAAATGAACTAATTTCAATGTTTTCAAAGCTGAAAGCAAGAAAAAAGAAAATGTAATATTTAGCAATTCAGTCTTACAGTTCTAGTTAATTTTCATGTATTTCACTTTTAATAAAAATAAATATTGCTTAACATTTTATATACTAATGTACCATTTACCGGCAATAAATATGTATTAATTATTTACTTAATTCGAGGATTCAGTGTTTTACTGGATTCGATGGTCGAATCTTTCACCTGATAAACAAAGCATAGTAATATTATTTTGAATCAAAAACTTATTTAGCTAGGCTTACTTGAAAAGCAGAACTTAATCCGTAATCTTTATTTTGTCGGACAAAAGAGATAAGCATGAATAAAATGATTATTTAAAAAAATAAAAATAATTGTTAGGTGTGGAAAATCTAACGTGCCTAATATCCTACCCTCCCACCTCTATGGGAAACTTGGACTCGACTGCTTCATCACATGCTTCACTTCTAAAACTTTCACCTCACAAACAATCTTGTACATATTTTCATGAACACATTAAAACTCTTCAAAAACTGAAAATAAAAACTAGAGTTACAACTAAACTCAAAATAATTAAAACAAATTACGGCTTTTTTTAACAGAAATAAGAACACATTACACAATATGATACAAAGTATAAAAATGAGGTGGTCCAATGGCTAAATAATTTTATTCATGACTGTTGAGGAATGCTAGTGTAGAAGCATGTAGTATAATTTGCTTCATCCAATATTGTTGTTGTGTGGGTGGAATAAAACAATATGATACAAAGTCAGCCGCCACGATGTATATTATGTTTACTCGCCAGAGTGATGATTAAATAAAATAATGTTAATTCTTACTACCCAACTGGTTTTAATTATCTACAACTATGGATAGAACCCCAATTTATTGGATACGATCCTTAAGTTAGATATTTTGTTGGGTTTCATGAAAAATAAATACTGTCAACAGCCGCCGATAAATATGTGTATTAATGCCTACCGGCCAAAGTATTGTATATTGATTGTTTGTTTGGAATCGATTCAGGTAAGCTGATCACTTAGTAAGCGTTATCGAGTTTTAAGAATCAAATAACAACTTGCTAATTCATAATTTGTTTTTAAGTTGATTTTAACTAAGAGTTTATTATTTTTTTAAATATGTTATTGAAGTAATTGTAAAAATATTCAAAAGTGGTCCTGCCTAATAAAATGGGAATGAACATATTGCAAGAGTCGAAAATATGTTCATGTTATAAATAGAATGTATTCTTAGAAATCAATACATTGCAAGAATCGAATATATTTCTTGTTTTTTATGAGAAGATAGTTAATAGATTTATAATAAAATATACTTAGGGAGTAATGAGTTCACTATTTCCAATGTATGTTTAATTGTTAAGCATGTTGCTTTAGTCTTTATTAAAAAAATCTGTTCGTATTTTTATTTTTGCTTTCTTATTAAAATAAATTAAAATACTTCAATGATGATTTAAGTTTATCAAAGGATAACTAGGCCTAATCAGTTTATTTCACATGTTTTTTTAGAAACTTAACTCATTCTAACAACACTTTTAAAAATAAATAAAAGACACTCAAATTTTGATTGATTTGATTTTTAAACAATAATATGAGTCTAGATTGTTTAATTTGGCTGGATTTTAACCTGTATTTTGCGAGGGGTGGCTGGGGTTGATTAAAATGATTAAAAGCATGATTTAAATCAATATTATTCTACAGTTTAGGCCTATATTGTGTAATGTGGTCTATGTGTAAATCATTACAATTTTTAACAATTTGCTAGGATTCAGATTTGGATTTGAGAAATAGTGGATTCGTCCTATTTCTACTAAAAATAATAATATACTTTTTTTTAATTTGATAAAATTTGATTGTAAAAGATTCAATCTGAAACATTTGGATATGATTCAACACATTTTCATTAAGAAATATTCAATTTGGATTAGATGTGAACAGTTTTATTTTTAAATGTTCGATTCGACTGGGAGAATGGTAAGCCCTGAGACAACACTTTACAGTGTGTACAACCCAAGTGTTGAATTAACTCGAAATAAGTTGTCAAAATCAAGAAGAAAGCCATGTAATACCTCGCACAGCCTCAGTGACACTGCTAGCTGAAGCAGGGCGTGGGGGCTCTATTCTTTCTCTGCTGGTCTTGGTGGCAATTGAGACGTTGTCATACTCAGCGTCTAATTCCACATAGTTGATAAGGCCTGCCAAAGAGGTCACTCTGTCAGCACTGTCATCCACTGTCCCTGGAATAATGGTCTCTTCCTCTACCGGGGTGTGTGGGACTCTGCGTGGGGTCGCTGGTTCCTCCCCTTGACAACGGGAATCCATCATGGTAGTAGTAGTTGTCTAGTCATAATAAACAGATGGTATTAGGGTTGGTATATTTGGATATCCAGGAGTTTATGAATTGGAATAGTTTAAAAATATCTTTATAGCATCAGATGTAACACAGACAAACAACTTTTTTTTTGTGGTTGTAAGGGAGTTTTGGTACTGTGGTTACACATAATTTTTATCAATCAGTACCATCATAGTCCCACTTGTAAACACTCCCCCTTTTTAATTTATTGTCAGCGGCCACAGTATATTAAAAAAATCCTTATTTGTCTAGGGAAGAAGAGATGGAAATATATCACCTGCTTTGATGGCTGCATGGTCTAACACGTTACTATTGTGTTAGGCTAGATTGATTAAGACAGGAGCTCGGGGTTCAATGCCGGTTGGGTGCACTTATGATGGTTTTTCCTAAAAGGTTTCCCCCACTCAGCCTCCATGCAAATGCAGGTGCACTTCCTCTAAATTAAACCTTACTAATTCCTAACACATTAGTGTTATTAGTACATAGGTGCACAACCCAAATGGGTAGTAAGATGTGGCACTAAATTTTTTTTATAAACTCAATCCAGCTTAGAAATTCCTTGGAAATTGGATGACTGTAGCAGCTATTTGAAATTTCTTTATCCAGTAGATAGGGCTTTATCCATCATTGTCCTGGATAAAAACCACTTTATTTTACTTTTTAATTTCTTAAGAAGCTAAGCATCCGGGTTATCTAAAGCTAACAATAATTTAGGGACACAGGAAGCAGAGGTGGTAAAACAACAGGAAGATATTTTAAAATGCATCTAATTGACCAAAGATCATAACACACACATCTCTTATATTTTTCTTCCCAAATCCTAGGAGTGAAAAGAAACACTTCGACTCATGAAAGTATTTAAATTTGGCTACTGAAAGTGAAAATATGGAAAATAATTTTTTTTCTTAGTAAAAAAAAATTATTATCAATCATTGCATATGAATAAGTTGTATATATCGATTTTTACAAAATTTCGTGTATTTATATATTTTTTTATGCAGATTTGTGGCAAATAAAATGATTAAAGTAGCCCCATGGCTTCTTTGGTGCTGATTGACAGCTCACAGCTGACTTCTGACAGTCAACATTTAGGTATATACCTAAATTTTGACTGTCAGAAGTGACAGCTGCTAAACACATGTTTTTGCAGATCATATGGTTCGGCGTGGGGATACATAATTTGGTCTGGTAACTTTTCAAAGCCGTCAACTGTCAGCTGTGAGCTGTCAGTCAGCACCAAAGAAGCCATAGGGCTACTATAGCTTTTGTTAAATAAAATGTTGGGTTTTGGTTTTAAAAAGTCAATTAATGTTAATTTGTTTACTACTTACTTGAGTTATATGCATGTGTACCAATTACGCTAATGTAATGTAATGGCAGTATATATTTCTTTTTTCTTTAGTTAGTTTAATTACAACAATATCTTCTTACTGTCTAATCAGATTATCTTTATAAAGTATTTATATTTATTTGTGTTATCCTAGAAGAAATTACTGTATTTTGAAAATCTTAATGCAATATTTGAAATAATCAGCAAGAGATGGAAGGAGTAGATAGCAGCAAGTGTGTTATTGAGAGGAGAGAGGTTGATGGAAAGAGAAAGATGGAGGCATTTTACTAATCTGACTGGGCTACAGGCTGAAAACAGTTGATGATAATGGACTACAATAATCATGAGGTTATGGACTACAATAATCATGAGGTTGGTAATCACAATCAGTTCAGCTATAGGTTTGAAGGGGTCCGTAGCCATTGGAACATCTTCTTGAGTTTGGACAGTAACACCGTTGAAATCTCCTCTCTCCTCTTTTGCCAGTCTAACTCTCTCCTGTCTGTCTTTCCTCTCCTGTTCCAGAAGCTTGCGCTGGTCAGCCAAGTCACTCTCCACACGGGCATTCAGTCGAACATAGTCCCTCATAATAAGGTTCAACAACCATCTGGAAATAGTATCCACTGAATTAAAACTCTTGACATAATTGTAACGTTACTACTTATAGCGGGCTTAATTTAATTTTTTTTTATTAGAACCGCATCTTACTACAAGTTCAAGTTATATGCATATCTACTAATTACAATGAGTTGAGAATGGAGGATGAATTAAAAGAAGTGTACCTGCACTTGCATGGAGGGAGAGTGGTAAACCACACTCAGCACACCCAACTGGGATTAAAACCTCAATCACTCTGTTATTGGCAGTCTAGTTTAACAGGAGAGTGACGCCTTAGACCATGTGGCCAATGAAGCAAGTGACTAAATTAGAACACTAAAAAGAATGAATGAGAGTTTTTTCAGTGTGTAAGAACAAAATTTATGAATAGGTCAAAATACTTTTTAATATATATATAATGTAATAGAACAGGGATCTCCAAACTATGGCTTGTGGGTGACATCTGGCCCACCACAAAATTATCTCCGGCCCACCTCAAGATTTTATAAAAAAAAATTGTTTCCCTTTGTTATTTCTTAGCCACACAGTATTTTGACATGTTCAGTTCCTGTCCGCATGCATGCTTCCTCCCGTGACACCAAAATCTTCCATTGCTATCCCAGAATAAATATGAGTTTCTGTTCCTTGAAAATACGTGTGCCTTTCTTTTTATTTAAATTACATTTATCTTTCATTCTGAATAGTCATGCTGATTTCCCCAAAAAGATCCAAATAAATACTATTAATGCATTTAAAAAAATGTGTTTTCTACTTAGGCGCAGGAAAATGTTTAAAATATATTATGTGGCCCGGGTACTAGAGTAAAATGCATAAGGAATAAGCATGGACATAGGTGGAACCAAACTTACAATTTATAATAGTTGGCTAAGCATGTATTATGAAAAAGTGTTGCTAACAGCTTGTAATAAAGATCAAACTTATTTTTAACAGTTTTTTAGAATGCTCTTAAAACACTAAATTATGACAATTTCCTAATCTTTAAATCAATGAAAAATTATTCAAGGATTACAATATACCAATATTTTGTTTGATAATTTGCCTGTTTTATGTAAAACAAATCATTTACTTTTATTTTAATATATAACATAGTAGCGGTTGTAATGTGTTTATTTTTATGTTTTTAATACAAATGATAGAACCTCAATATGCAAGAGTTTTCAAATTTGATTTACAACAATTTAATGTTTTACATACTTTTGTGTACTTCTATATTAAATATGTGCATATGTAAGGTTAAGTACTGTCACAAAATGTATACAATTCTAATGATAGTACTTGTAGCCATTGTGAACGCCTGGATCCACCTTCCTTCTCCCATGCCCTCTGCAGACAGCCGAACATGTCTCCACAAGGGTGGGACAACGCTGTTGGTTCACTATGGCCTCCACGTTCAGCCGCTCAACTATGTCCAGTTCATCGAGGGCACCTTCTTTGTCTTGTTTGTTGGCTAGCCTGATATAGCAGTACCAATGTCATTATACACAAGCCATAAATGATAAATTCTAGGTATAAAATATAATCGGAATGTTGAAAATAAGTATAAAGTGTATTCAACTTTACAAGGAACATATTTTAAAAATGATTTAATGAATGTAAGAAGTAAATATACTAGGGTTTGCTTAGAAGGATGATAAACAAACAAATACAGCAGATGTTTTCTTTAGTTCACAGCTTGTACACTACATGTGTTACCACTTAATAACTAAAATATGGTATAAAAACAGGGTAGACAAAATTTACACTTAATTATGACTGATGTAAAATGTAGGCTTTGTGATGATTGTAAACATAATTGTGTGAGAAATATTATAGACACATTTGTTGCCAAAATCTTACTTGTGGAAAAATTGAAAAATAAATAAATTAACTTATACATTTTTTAAACAAAAATATTTCCTAGTCGACAAAATAAATGTTAAAACGGTAATTTAGCCGTCAAGTAGATCGGTTCCCACCTTTTTGAATGGAGTACCAGCCCAACAATTTCTGTAATTTTGACAACCATTAAGATAGTGCTGAATATTTACTATTTCGGTACATTTTTAACGGTGTGCATTCTTAACGTGAACAAATGTTGCCACCTTTCCAAACACAGTTTAAATATGTTTTACTTTTGGATAGACTTGGTCTGAATATATTTTTAAGATTTGATGAGGCCCTGTCCTTTTCAGACTTTAATTTGCTTGTTTGGTTTGGCTTCTCAAAGTGTATCACCGGGAATTACTGTATGTAGCACTGATGGTATGTGTACCACAGTTTGGGAACCGCTGGTCTAGTATTTTATAAATTTACTAGCAAAATAAATTATCATCAACTCACTGTAACTAATTTAAACATTTATTTCAATAAGGAAAACCGCTTTTCGCTTTATGAGGCAATTGCATTATATTCAGAAGAAGGTATAGGAAAGGTAGATAGAAACATATAAGAGGGACGAACACAATATGAATTTTACAATAAAAAGAAGAACCCAGTTCACACTTTACATTGCTGTGATGATCGATTTTCTCTAAGAGGCAACCATTATCTCTTTGTCCATTGGCAGCAATGTAATTTAAACATTTGAGAGTTTCAAAGCACTTTATTCGGTTTTGGTATTTACCAGGCTTGCTACCGGTTTGAGTAAGCCATAGATTACAGTAATTAATCCATAAAAACAAGATGAATTGAGTGAGTGTTAAGGAAATACATCAGAATTCACTTAGAGGGGAAAATGAAAACCACCAATGACAAAAACCAGCTCCAGTTAACTTATATATATTATATATATATATATATAATAATAATAATATATATATTTGTTGGCTTGTACATTTTGTAACCCACAAATTGACTCCTGTTAAAAAACTGATTTACAAAATGTGTTTTGAAGAAGTTAATTTAAAATAAATAAATATTGGAACTAACAGATAAAATGAAATTAAAGTGAAGGTTAAAAGCAGAATTCATGTTGGCAATGTTTGTTACTATTCTATTTGTAAGCTTTTGTCAGCTCATCTTCTGTCTCGAAATATTAAAGTGAGAATTTTACAAAACTATAATCATACCCACTGCTCTTAATGGATGTAAACTGTGGTCATCGACTCTGCACAAAGAGAATTAGATTAGAGTTTTTGAGAACAAAGTGTTGAGAAAGATATTTGGACATAAGAGGGATGGATGAAAAAATTAGAAGAATAACCAAAGTTCTCTATTGAAGAACATCATGGTTTGTATTAGAAATGGATCGAATCCACTAATTTACAAATCCAAATTTCACAATTTACCTTCTAATCTTGGAAAAAATTATTAATAAAAGAGGATATATAGATAGAATAATATAAAATACAAATAATAACTAAATGTTAACATTTTTTCATATAATCCATCCATTATAACATTCATAAATTCAGTTAAGTGTTAAGTTACTGGTTCAGGCTCTGGTTAAGTTCATCGTATAATTATAATTGGTTCTAGACTACCAATAATCAGTATCAGAGCTCTAAAACAAATTTCACTTGAAAAATTAATTATTTTGTTTTAAGGAAGTGGGTCTTGAACACAATTTTTTTTTTACTATCAAATCTCGAATATCCTTAAAGATTTGAGGGGTCATCCCCATTTCATATGCATCCCCAAACATATTAAGAATAAGGCCAGGGTGGGGGGTTGCGTGATGACAGTCGTGTACACAAAATTTTAGTTGGGAAACCTGAAAATACAAGACCCCTTGGTATACCAATACGCCAATGGGAAGACCACGTGAGAATGTATTTTTGAAAGATGTTGGGTGTTAGGTTGGGAAATGGATGGAGATGTCTCATGATAAGGTTGAATGGTGATCCTACATTCTGGTGGTCATTAACTTTCAAGTTCCTTAAGGCCATAGAGTAAAGAGGTTATTCTAACATTATCATTAACATATGTCAGAGATATTAGCCAGTATTAAGTAGCTTTTGCTTTTTTTTATTTTTTGCAATACAGCCAACCCAACGAATAACAATCTATTCCAAGAGTAAGAGCTTGGATGCTTTTCACAAGATGGAAGTATATTTTTTAAAGTTTAGTTTAACTTTTCCCATAAACTAATATATTTGATTCTAAATACTGTAACCTACTAGAAAATATCTGGTAATAGCGAGTATTTATATTTTTATACCTGCTGGGATAACTAAAGGTAAAGAATGGTTTGATCATTATAAAGTATATGAGTAGGTGCCGATATTATTTTTAAAGCAGTGCACTATATTTTCAAATCACTTATGTTGAAATAGTTAAACTGCTGTCACATAATTTATAAGGAAATAGCAGCAAAACATAAAATGTCAACTATAAATTATTTTGTTACACGATACATAAAACTTAATAAATTACTTTAAAGTAATAACTATATTAGTTCAATGATAAGCAAGTAAATAATCATTCATTTTAATAGTAGAAATTTAGAGCATACATTAAGTATGTGTATTAATGGGCAATTTCAAAGCAAGTCATTTTCTATTTATTTTACTGACAATGTTTGTTATTTATAATAAAATAAGTAAAATTGATAACGCATAGTTGTTTGGAATAGTGTGTTGCCCAAAATTAAAAGGCTATAAAATGCAGAAAAAAAATCAAGTTTTTCTAGGAAAATATTTGATCTGTGTAATCTTCCCGTTTTAAAGCATGGGATGATTAATTTCAACGCCATTTTATAAAAAAAAGTATAGTGTACTAGCGTACATTTACGATTTGTATGAATGGTTTCAATTTAATTTTCAATCAAATGTGAAAATGGAGCTCTTCTGCTTGGTGCACTCCTAAGGGCTACTTGTCACAATGTTAATATTGTTGAAATATTCCTAAGTCAACAACCTAAAGGTTAGTGTAATTTTATTTTATCCACCCGGAGCTGGGCAGCTAGTTAGTGCTGCCTGAATCGTCTAGAAGAAATCCCATGTACTAGGTGAATTTTATAAGTGCCATGGTTACTTGTTACCTTCCACAATGAATTTTTACAGCAAGAGCGAAAGGTCCTACCAATTTTGCCAGGAAAGGTACTACCACATAGCTCCCAAGGTTCTTTTACATTCCATAATGGACATGGGACAGACAGCTTTACTTTCCCTTCGAAGGAAGTTGTGCTATGAATTTTTAACGTTCAAGAAAAATCCATCAACCTCAGCCGATTTTGAACCCACAAACATCAAGTCCTGAGGCGAGCACTTTACCCCAAGACCACCGGGATTGACATTTGGTATCTACAACTTGTCAAAAAAAAAATCTAACCTTAAAAACTAATAGACATTCTGTTTATTGCTGTCTGTGACTTACAGAAGTACTGGTTTCCCTGCTAATTTGTCATGCGTAAGGAGAGTTTCCAAGACTTTACGTCCTTCATCGAGTCTTGAGACATCACTGGCATCAACAACAAATATCACACCATGGACCTGTTTGAAATAGTTTGCATCAATGAAATTAACTTATTCGAGTTCAGTAAGAAACATTAAAACTATTACTAGAAAAAGTTAAAACTTGTGGTTGCACAAGTAGTATGCATGATTTTGACATGAGAATTCCAAGGTTTCTGACTTGACATATGAATTCATGGTTCAATCTTAGGTGACTTTATTAAGGGTAGTTTCCAGCTTCCCTTTTAAAACATTCTGATAGTTATTTGTCTTATTTTCTGAACTAGTTTTCACTTAGATCAAGTCTTATGATTAAAAAAATCATTCTTATTTATTTGAACCTATGAAGTTTAATTCAAATGATACGTCAAGTCATGTGATCTGCAGGTGTCACTTTTGATAGATATCATCACTACCTATAAAATAATACTAATAATACAATGCGATGTTACCAATGTTGACCCTAAAAATATGTTTGTATTGTCTAAGCCATTTTTCACATAGCATAATATTGATCATATTATATTATTCTTATGGACTTTGCAATATTTTCTTTATTTTGTGTATTAATTTACATTGTATATACTAGCTTTTGTTTTGTATTAGGGGCCTACTATTTTTTCCCCTAGATGTACTATATATTTTATTAAATCATTTCTAACTGAAACATAGACCTAATAGGACGAGAGGTATCATTTCACAACTATGAGGGCAGTGATTGTTTACTTTGTCCTACTTATTTTTTATTATGTAAAGGATGGACATATGTTCATTTACATTCTATAGACATCACTTTTATTTGGAGACTCACCGTTTCAAATGAATGGCTACTCAAAAGCACATGCGATAAAACTAAGGAATCTATATTTATACAGTTTGATTAGAGTATGGATTTCAGTAGTTTTATAATTGTGTAACCCCATGGCCTAGATTGGGAGGTGTGATTGTATAATATTTAAGTTGTTTGGATTGTGAATGAAAAAATGAGTATTGCACAGTGTTATGATTAGCAAATAAACAAAGAGAATAAAGGTGCTGACCGCGTAAAGTGTCAGCATTCCAGAGGGGGAAACCAGGCAGTATAAAGAATGGTGTGTTCAGCTATTGGGACTGACTATTAATTCACCATAGAGTCTAGGGGCTCAATCTGCTCGTTTGGGGGGGCTATTTGGGTTAGGACGCCGGCACATCAGTACTTGTATTTGAGGACTACCACTCAATCCCAGGGTAGCATGGTTCTGAGACGGTGTAGAATCACCTAGAGTTCAGACAGGCCATTAGTTATTCCTTGCAAGACTTCATTCTGTCACACGCTTCCAAGTACACTTTCAAGTTTTTATATTTTCAATATCACTATCAACATCACATTTGTAATAGACATAATAGTATTTAAATAAAAACCATAAAATACAAGTCAAACATCGATCACAAACCCACATAATCATATATCCCCTCTCCATCCTTGGCCATACCGCATCCTGACAAGATTTAGGTCCACAAACATATAACACGTAGGTGAGGAGGAGGGAGGGTGGTGACAATTGATATATTTTGGTGTTATGTTTAGCACCAAATAATAAAACTTTTTTTATTATTTTTACTTGGGGTTTTATCTTATTAAAGTCAGTTGAAAATGACACTTGGACACAGGAATCAAATCCAGGACCCTGTAATTAGAGCGCCAATGCTCTACCACCGAGCTATCCAGGAATCACACCATGCTATGAGTGAAAGGTGACCCTAAGCACAGGGCAAATACTGATAGACCATTGACATGATAGGCCAAGGGTCTTGGGTTCAATTCCTGTGTCCAGGTATCATTTTCAAACTAAATGAAATTTGATGTCAGTGCCGGATATATCAGTAACCTAAGATCTTTCCATCTTAACATTTTATATTGTGGTTACTTGTACTAAAGGTACCTGAGAGATCATGATTATACCTTGTCAACCTTTCAATTATGTTCAGACGACTTGAATCAGGCACATCCAGAGTTAAAGGACAGGCAATATACAGGGCAATTCGAAACTCTCTGTACAAACTTTAATAGGAGATAGGAAACAATAAAAATATATTTTTTCGTTAGTGAATGTATGTGCGCAAACATCACACTTTGGTGTGTTGTTGTTCAAATGGCTATTTTTCGCCATTGTCATATGTAACGCAGACTTAGCATGTGTGACATGAAGCATTTCACCAATTCTGAGACTGATGACATACATCTAGCATGGGGCTACCAGTGGAAATAGAAGAGCTGCTTTAAGGTTGTGCCATGAACGGTATCCTAAGAGACATGTGCTGAACCACTTAGCAACTGGCAACTGTATTAAACTAGAACATTTAATGTAAACATGCATGATACCACTGTAAACTGATGTAAATACAAATGTTATTCACACTTTCTGCCTTTTATTTAAATGCTTCAACAGCACCCTTTAGCACCTAAGGCTGAATGACGTCTGCGGACATACATTGATCAACAAAAAAGGTTTGTTTTAATGTTCCCTAACTCTCATTAAAGTTTGTACAGAGAGTTTTGAGTCACCCTGTATATGTTCATACTTTGTGAACTAATGATACTGGGTACATTGATACTCACATCAACAAAATACCTGTGCCAAATGTCCCTGATCTGGGCTCCACCACCCAAATCATAGATAACAACACTGTAGCTACGGTGAGACAGCTTGACAGATGAGAATCCAACAGTTGGTACAACTGTGTCCAAAGGCTCTAGAACAGTATATGGGATGCTAGAGTTTGACAAGGTAAGTTACCTACAAACAATTTGTAGAAAACAAACATAACAACACTTTAATGAAAAAGTATGTTGATTTAACTTTTGATAAGATGGCTTATTAATTTTACATAAAATAGTCTTAGACAAATAGGTAGGCCTACTTAAACATTGGCGACCTGGTGGTATAGGGGTAAGGTGTCGAACTTCTGTGCTGGGGGTCTGGGGTTCAATCCTAGGTCCCGGCACAGATTTATCTGATTGCCAAACCCTTCCTTCACCTCTGACAAGATGTGTATTAATCACAACTTGTGAATGTGTGGAATGCCAGGCCTCCACCGTGGTTCGGATTACACGTTAAACTGTAGGTCCTCCATTTCATCTCGCAATCAGCCTACCATTACACATTAGCGTAAGTGTGTATAGCCCGAACGGGTAGTAAGACGCGGTGCTAATTAATAATAATAATAATAATAATAATAATAATAATAATAATAATAATAATAAATTGGGATTTTTGGCTAAAACAAAAGTTTTAAGAATAAACAAAAGCCTTAATTTAATCTTTTAGTTTAGTAAAGACATCTTCTACTGGGTAAGAATGAGTTTGTGCAATAAATGATTGGTAGAACTGAAACCTTGGTTGAACAGTCTTTAACAGGTATACAACTGAGATAGATTAGTGGTGGCCTAAGAAATTTAAATCTTTAGTTTTAAAACATAGGCTATTGACATTTTCTAATAAAATATTGTGTTTGTATTATTATTTTTTACAAACAAATCTAAATAGGCCTAGCTTAAATAAATTATATCACAATATGCCGATTCCACCAGAGTCCTAAATTTGTGGAAATCAGAGACATATTTATATTATGAGAAGACAAACTTTTTTAACTTTTTTTAGGATTTTTAGAAGACCTACTAAAGGATATATTAGCACCCAAGAATTACACACTTATAATTGTAGAAAGCTAGATCATTGCATTTCTAGAGTGTCTACCTGACTATAGTTTTGAAATTCCAGTATATTACCAGTATTTTTTTTAAGAAATCCAGTATATATGAAAGGTACTCAGAGATAAACAATCCCTATTTCAAAATCATAAAATGATAGAAAGTTAGGGTAGGCCTAGGTCTGTCATAGTTAAAAATTTTTACATCAAGAATTAAGTGTATTGATGCATATATTCTAGTATATACGAAGGATGGAACCCTAGAACATACAAGGAATATTCATGGATTCAAGACTCAAATCATAATAATTTTTTTAAATAGGTACTAAGTTTGAGTTATTTTTTAAAGGTATTAAAATAGTTAAATAGTTTCTTGTGGTTAAAACCAAAATAATGATAGGAAAAACCTTACAACCAACCCCCAGATCATTAATTTTCCATTTAAATGTAAACAAAATCAGAAGTGAAGGAAAAAATCCTAGTTATTGGGAAAGTTAAACACTTATGCTTACAATATTTTCTAAATTTTAATTTTAATTAGTGATATGATGGCAAAATGAAGTTTCAGATTTGAAAAAAGGTGGATCCATCCCATCTTTAATAGACACACACATGCATGCACACACACACATTACATTTTTTGAATGATCTATACCACTGTTGACCTCCGTGGTCTTGGGGTAAAGTGCTTGCCTCAGGATGTGATGTTTGTGGGTTTGAACCAAACAGAGGCCGAAGGTTTTTTCTCGAGCGAGAAAAAATCATAGCAAAGCCGTCGGTTCCATGTGGCATGTAAAAGAACCCTGGAAGGTATGTGAAAATATCTCTCCTGAAAAAACTGGTAGGTCACCTCACTTGTAGAACTTTAGAGGTACAAGTAATCAGCCTTGGTGGCGCAACTTCAAAGAACGATTACAGCCAGGGAGTTTACTCTACCACAAAAACTAACAATTATCCCCACCACCCCTTGACAGTTGATACTTTCCACAAGTTATATTTTTGATAGTGAATTTGGTTAGTAAATATATAGTAATAAAGATACAGAATCAATGAGAAATAACCAACAAATGTTATGTTGATAAAAATTACTTGGAAATAAAGCTAATTGCAGTTACCTAACATTAGTAAATATTAAGATGATAAAACCCAAAAACAAAATATTTTTTTAGAATATAGACAAAAGTTAAAATTCATTCAACCACAAAACTTTTTCAGTGTTTGTATTTCATGTTCTAACACTTCTGCCTCTTCCTTTGCTTTCTGCAAAACTGTTTGTAACGATACTGATTTGGACCACTCTCATATATTTAAAAAGTCATGGATGAAGATATTTTTCTTCAATAAATTGTATGTAAATTATCCTTTTAAGACTTCATCCATGGAGAGTCACGCGCTTTTCAGAAATAACGTAGAAGGATTCCACCATTAAAACTTATTTTTTATTTCAAAATTAAACTCCGTAGAATTTACCAAACAAGTAAGAGACGCCAGCTCCCTATACCCAATAGGAAGCTAGCCTTCAAGACACCTGTCACAGGGACGCTTACGATTTGTTGATTTTGACACTGGTCACGAGAGGTCCAAGGGGAAAGGGGTATGTCATATATATGCTGTTTGTGCGTATGAACACACAAAGAGTGCCGGCGACATAAACAGAGAGTAATCACATAAATCTACAGAACGTTGTAACGAAACCAGTGCCATGAGATAAGTAAATTGTGTGCAATATTAAAGGTTTTATTTATTTACTTAAATTAACTCACACAAATATTCTATACCGCTTTAATTAGTGCTCGACCATGGGGCAATTATAAGCTGATTAAATGATATAACTTTAACGGGTGCCCCAAGCAAACGTGGGGCATAATAATAATTCCGTATCAACATAAATGGCGCTCGATTACGGGGCTATAAATACCAATTATATAATGATAATTCCGTATCACCATAATTGGCGCCCAACGTGGGGCTATAATTACCAATTATCACAAATTAAACTGCAACCGTAATAATATAATAATTGGCGCTCGATCACGGGGCTATAAATACCAATTATATCTCAAATAGACTGTAACGTTATATGTTGTTCTTTTCAATTCTAATTTTCTTATTTATTCAGATGTTTTTCTTTTTTGACTACTATCTACTTCAATCTTTTTCTTCTTTCCTTATTTCTGATGCATTCCTCACAGCATGAATCTTCTTTTTTGAAATAAGTTACCCGTTGAGCAATAAGGCTGTCATCATGTAGGTTTTTAACCAGAAATAATTTATTCACAGAAAAACTTAGTTCAATTTTAATGAACTATTTATACTTTTTAACTAAATATTAGGCCTATTGCAAATTATTCTTTCTGCTTAGCCCCGTTTTCAATAGTGATTGAGCATTGTTTTATTGTTACTTCAAAGGATTGTGAGATCTGAACCCCTTGAAGTAACAAGATGAAATATTTTTTGTTTTAAAGTACTCTATAGGGGCTTTCTATCCTGGCAATTTCAAATTTTTAACACATGTCCCACATGACTTTTTTGGGCTCCGAAAAAGCAATTTTTTGAAAATTTTCCAAATTCTAGCAATTTTTTTAGGTTGAAGGACTATCAGTAACAGTTCAATTTTTTTTTCTGCACATACTACTCATATATAAATGTAACAGGAGAAAATATTGGCCTGTTACTATAAATCCTTCAATATATTTTTCAACCCCAAATTCCGAATCTATCCATTTAAAAAATGAAAATGTAGGCCTAAAAAACTATGCTTAGCTCTAATTCAAATCTAATTTCGTCTAAACTAAAAATAAAAGTTCATTCTTTAATCTTTCAAATGAGCCCTAGCTGTCATCCCTGCTAGTTCAAATAAACTTAATGCAGATTTTAGTAAATAACCCTAAAATGACACTTTTTGCCTGTTCGTGATGTAAAAAAAAGCCTATATCTCAAGGAGTAATTTTTAAAAAAATATAACAAAAATTGTTTTGAAGTCTAAAAGATTGGTGCAAATCTCCTACCAAATTTCATCAAAATCAAAAATAGTGTGGCAAATTTTCTTACTAAAATTTGTTGATTTAGCATGGAATGACCCAGGGGGTGAGTGCCATCTTGGTACATCTCCCTGTGAACTTTTACTGGAGGTGAGATCCATCTTGGTGCATCTCCCTGTGAGATTTTACTGGGGGTGAGTGCCATCTTGGTGCATCTCCCTGTGAATTTTTACTAGGGGTGAGATCCATCTTGGTGCATCTCCTTGTGAGCTTTTACTGGGGGTGAGTGCCATCTTGGTTCCTCTCTCTGTGAGCTTTTACTGAGAGTGAGTGGAATCTTGCTGCATCTCCCAGCGAGCTTTTACTGGGGGTGAGTGCCATCTTGGTGCATCTCCCTGTGAGCTTTTACTGGGGGGTGAGTGCCACCTTGGTGCATCTCCCTGTGAGCTTTTAATAGGGAGTGAGTGCCACCTTGGTGCATCTCCCTGTGAGCTTTTACTAGGGGGTGAGTGCCACCTTGGTGCATCTCCCTGTGAGCTTTTACTAGAGGGTGAGTGCCATCTTGGTGCATCTCCCTGTGAACTTTTACTAGAGGGTGAGTGCCATCTTGGTGCATTTCCCTGTGAGCTTTTACTGGGTGGTGAGTGCCATCCTGGTGCATCTCCCTGTGAGATTTTACTGGGGGGTGATTGCTATCTTGGTGCATCTCCCTGTGAAGCTTTTACTGGGGGTGAGTGCCATCTTGGTGCATCTCCCTGTGAGCTTTTACTAGGGGGTGAATGCTATCTTGGTGCATCTCGACTGTGAGCTTTTACTGGGGGTGAGTGCCATCTTGGTGCATCTCTCTCAGAGCTTTTACTGGAGGTGAGTACCATATTGGTGCATCTCCCCGTGAGCTTAACTCAAAATCGGCGATTTTTGAGTTGAGTCACTTTTTCCGCTGAGGTGCAATATGCTTTATAAAACCAAGCTGAGAAAAATGTCCCGACATTGATTTATTTGTTTGGGTGGTATTTTTTACATTAAATGTAAATGTACAATATTGGCGGAGCAAAAACTCACCACCAACAAGAGTCTTGGCGGTCGCCGTCTTTCCTGCATTGTCCAAGCCAACTAGCAGGAGAACTATTTTCCTGAAAGATGAAAATACATTGGTGAATAAATTGCTGGATTTTATAGCTCAATGTTTATATACAAGTCTATACAAACTTTGAAAACAGCAATGTAGCATTTCCAAAGCCTACATAGTTCCTGTTAATGTTTTAACAACAGTAAAATAAATCGGTTTCATTCAAGCTCCTTTTCTGGACGATTAACTAAGTTTAAGTTCACAATGGCTTAGGAACAGAACGTTTACTCTAAATAATACATTTAGTTTTATCATAAAGAAAGTATTGATCATATATTTGTGTTACGGTACCTGTATGTTTTGAAAATAATTGTCTATGCAAAATTTAGTTATACTCAATTCTAACCCCCCAATAAAAGAGACTGCATGCAAAACTTCCTTGAGTGCATGGCTCTTATGATAGTGAACATTTAAAAACTTGTTTCTGTTTTATTTTATGAATTGATTTTAATTGAATTAAACAACTAGCCTACTGATACCAAAAAAAAAATTCTTAAGTATTGTCAGAGTAGGGTCTCTTGGCCAGAGTTCCTTGTTACTACCATCATTGTTCAGACTGCACTGACTAGACCTACAAAAAAAAAACTTAAGAGGAGCAGGTACAATTATTTTGAAATTCGACAAGCTTGAGCAAACCAAAAAAATCTTATAATAAAATGTTCGAGTTATGGTCTTCAATCTTTAATGAGAGTGTTTAATAGTTATATTATACTTTGATTTGTCATTTTCAAATTAGTTTTACCATTAATTTTGTATGGTTTAATTAATGTGTTTAGATTTGTATGGATTAAAATTACAATTATTATTTTTACTACTGCATCTTTCTACTTGTTCAGATTGTACGCATATATGATAATTTACTATAATGGGGTAGGGATTAGGAAGGAAGCATTTTAGAAGTAATCTACCCGCATTTGTTTGAAAGAAGACTGAGGAACTATTATGAAAAACCACCCTCAGGCTCAGTAGACACAATAGGGATTAAAACCTCAATCTCCACATCATCAGCCGGTCACAGTCTAACATGAGCGTTATGTCTTAGGCACACAAGCTCACACAAAACGCCTTAGACTATTCAGACACTGAAGCGGACTATTGGGGAAGTAAAGTAGACCTGTTTTACAAATTCTGAACAAACCAAGGAAACTTTGTAATATTGTTTAAATGTTTATAGCTTGATTTTACAACAAATAAACCTTTTAGAAAATAAAAACATATTTTTTTTATGTTAAAATAAATAACATTTTACTAACCAGGCCTACCTATTATTAGTGTTATTTTCAGGGTGCTCAACTAAAATAGCTTACATTTTTAAATTCCCTGTCTTTTTCAGGTTTTCCAGATCAAATTTCCAACTTTTACAGTCATTTTATATTAGACACATTAGTTTAAGATTACAATTTAATGTAGGCAAAATCAAGAAAATTACATTTTGACCTCGAGAAGTGAGACTAGTATGATCAACAGGGACAACTGTAATAAAATATATTCACGATGTGTATTAACTCAACCTGTATTTTATAGATATTGATAATATCCATCTAAAGTAACAGCTTTAGATAACATATGAAAATGTTAAAGTAAATCTAGTAGCTTTTCCTAGCTTATAGTTATATGTCTATTCATAAGGAAATTGGGGTTAGTGTTGAGAGTGTAGCGCAAACTCTAGGCTGCCAAACCAGGCTCACAGGGAATAAGTTGAATACTGGTTTAAGGTAGCATGGGTATGTAATGGGTTCAGGTCTACTGCAAAGTAGGCCTTTTGTGGATGTGTAAAACTTCACAGTGTATTTAGGCATATTTTAGGAAAACAAAAAACGGGATTAAAGTAAAAATAGAAAAATTTAAAAGAAACTTATTTTTGGAGTAGGCCTACCTAGAATAATATACCTAAAGTATTTAACGAAATAAAAAATCGTATAAAAAAATAGTGGAAAGCTACCAAGTAGATAACTTTTGTATATTTCACTAAACAAAAAATATATATATATTTTTCCCGTGGAAAAGGGTACATATAACTTAGTTTTATGTTTTTAGTTTTCGGTACAGTATTAATGTAAGATTTGTCGGTTTGGTTGGTGAATATCATTTTAAAAACTTACCTATGACATCTTCGTGAATCACCACACAATTTACTGAAATAGCCCAAGCAATTACCCATTTTCAAGGAACTACATTTCATAACAAGCACAAACGCTACATAGTTAATCATATAAAATTTTTATTTGAAAACATACACAACATTCAAAAGATCCCAGAAGTCCACCACAACCACAATAAGCTAACCGTTTATAGCCAACATATGAAAAATAAAAAACACTAAGCCAAATTTTAGTTACAAGCCTTCTAATAGAGTACTATAGAATAGAAAATTAGTTTTAGTTTTAAAGAAGGTTTTAAAAGGTGCTTACAACTAATATACATAGGTGGGGTACCCGGATCTGCCGGCCCTTTGAAGTAAATTACCTTTAAAGTTGAATGTACTTTTAAATAGCGCTAGAAGACACTACTTTAAGGTGTCACAAATTATATATTTGAATTTCCACACGAGCGCACATGATGATTACACTCATAGGTGCCTACACCTAGTCTGCATGGGTGTGATAACCGGATCTGACGGAAATTTGAAGTAAATTATCTTTCAAGTGGAATGTACG
Organism: Timema bartmani; assembly: GCA_902151455.1. NCBI lineage: Eukaryota > Metazoa > Arthropoda > Insecta > Phasmatodea > Timematidae > Timema > Timema bartmani. The sequence continues at coordinate 48,805 of CABFWB010000922.1, forward strand.
TTTTGGATAGTACTATGAAGCGTCTACTTTAAGGTGCCACAACTTCTATATTTGAAATTGACACACGAGCACACATGGTGGCGATTACACTCACAGGTGTCTACAACTCATCTACATAGGTGTGGTATTCGGATCTGATGAAAATTTAGACTAAATTATCATTAATTTACCTTTAATGTACGTTTTGAATAGCACTGTGAAGAATATACTTTAAGATACCACATCTTCTATATTGTAAACTGCCACACGAGTACACATTTGGCAATTATAGTAGTACTAGGGATATTTAACGAACCTAAATAGGTGTGATACTTGGGTATTCTTGAAATTGCGAGCACTTTGCCTTTTAATCATAATTCATCAACACTTACTAACTTGCACTTTTGTAATATCATTATTAATGTAACAGATATTTCATTGTTTCGCAATTGCAACATCTTACAACACATAAATCAGTTGAACTTGACCACAATTTTATAAGGGAAAGTAGACTACTTAGCACCGCATCTTAGTATCCATTCGGGTTCTACGTTTAAGTACTAGTTCCGCTAATGGGCTAGGAATCGGGAAGGTTGGATTTAGAGGAAGTGAACCTGCATTTGTGTGAAGGTAGTGTAAAACCCTTTAGGAAAAACTACCCCAGTTCACCCGAGTAAGATTCTAACCTCGTTCTCCCCGTCCTCGGCAGTCTTGCTCAACAGTGGCACTACTTTACCAAAAATAATACGTTTCGCTATGTGGACGTCCTCCAAGATCTCGTCAACGCTTACAACAGCGCAAAACATTCCAGTATCAAGATGGTGCCTGCAGACGTTTCAGAAACCGACGTGATCCAAGTCAGAGATTATATGTACGTAGAGCGGCGGCCAAACTCGAATAGTAAGCCAAAACTCAAAGTCTGTGACACGGTGCATATTATCAAATTCAAAATTCTGTTTGAAAAGGTCTTTGGGAGCAATTGGAGCGAAGAAATTTTCAAAGTCAGCAGTGTTGTATTGCGACAACCAGTCGTCTACAGGTTGACCGATCTTGACGGCGAGGAGGTGGAGGGAACGTTTTACGAACCCGAATTGCAATACGTATGTCTTCCCTTAACTTTTAAAGTTGATAAAATACTACGTGACAAAAAGAACGTGTACGTGCAGTGGAAAGGTTACCCCACCAAATTTAATTCTTGGATTCCTGCCAGTTACGGCAGCACCCTACCATGAATGACCAGTTTTACATCACTTTGACGAGAGACAGCTTTCTGAAATATTTCCCGAAAAATACCCTCGTGAATTTCACCACGCAACTACCTTACCATCTTACACTCGACGGACATTGGGAAGTCGTTCTCACCGAATTCCAATATCCTTGTTCTTTCACCAGCGTACCCGAGGGGCAAAATATTTTATGGTACAACTGGGTAGACGCTAACGGGGTGGAACAAATATTCAAGGATCACATCCCATCTGGAAACTACAGCACTATCCATGAATTGGCCAAAGCCCTAAACGATGTAGAGACGTTTAAAGGGGATTTCGGAGTTCTATTCAAGTACACAAACACTAACAAAAAAGTTGACATTGTTTCTTCTTCACCAAATATACAGCTGCTGATTCTATCTAGTCAACTAGATCTACAACTCGGTTTCGATACCTAAGACCAATCTGATCAAATTCCAAAAGTCACCGTACGATGCCAACATTCTACTAGGCTTGCTCGAAAATGTACATCTACACGGATATCATCGATCTTCAGACCATGAGCTGACATTGTGGCACCGATTTTACGTAGCATTGGTATCAACAATACAAACTTTGTCCATGCCATTCATAATATAGTTAGCAATATTCCGTGGCACTACGTGCCCGTATTTAGAAGGGAAATTGAAAGCTTGGAAATCAATATAAGAACAGACAATGGTGGACCTGTGCCATTCGAGTTTGTAAAGGTGTGCGTGAAACTTCATTTTCGACGCTGCTCAACATGAACTGTCCCTACCAAAGATACTATGTCAATCAGGCTTTAACAGGAACAGGAATATCTTCAAACTAACATGGTGTTCCCTATCGACGTGGGCATGGATTAGGAAGTTTTTTCAGCAGCTTGTTCAAGAGCGTCGTACCATTGCTGTGAAGCGGTGCTAAAGCCATTGTAAAACAGGCGCTTTACATTGGTATCGACGTGCTCTCCGACGTCGCCAATCAGCGTCGTCCTTTTAAAGAGGCCCTACGCCAGCGTGTCGGCGAGGCTGAAAAAACCTGAAACGCAAGGCGGAACAGAGAATCGAAACACTGATGTCCAACTCAGGCTATCAAGGGCGTCGTAAGAAGCACCAACGTCAGTCTTCTGTTGTGAGGAGGTAGATATTTTCAGTTGAAATGTATTTTCTACACCCCCAATCCTGCAAGTATTCCAGCAGTGAACTCGATCTATTTTCCGTCCCAACCACGCAAACCAGTTTTTAAAGTGGACAATGGATCCAGTAGAAACCAGTCTCTTCCCTCACCGATGATTCGCCCATCGAATTTACTGTTACCGGTCAAGGTGAGTTCTATATCGATCTTTCACAGACCAGACTCTATCTCAGGGCAGCCATCATAAAACCCAACGGTGGCGCTTTCACCGAGGTCAATCAAATCGCTCCCGTCAACAACTGTTAACATTCGCTAATCACACAGGTGGATGTGTTTTTAAACCAAAAACTAGTCTCACCGCCCAGCAACACGTATGCTTATAGATCGTACATTGAGACGCTGCTCAATTTTTCAACAGTGAATAAAACATAACACATTTGATTTGCGGTCTGTGGTTCGTAGACAGCCCCGGAACATTTGAAGAGGTTAACGCCAGCAAGAAGGGATTTGAGGTTCGTCGCAGTCTCACTGCAAAAAGTAAGACGGTGGATCTTTTGGGTTATCTACACGGTGATGTGTCTAACCTAGAGAAATACCTTTTGAACGGCACTGAACTCAGAGTCAAGTTGGTCCGTTCCAGAGACGGGTTTAGTCCTATGGCCGTCCGTAAAATCCTGCACTTTAAGATTCACATCATTGAAGCCTGTCTTCTAGTGCGACATGTCAAAATAGCACCTTCTATACTGTTTGCATATGCTAAAGCAGTGGTCGGCAAAGTGCGGCTCCAGAGCCGCATGTGGCTCTTTGACACCTTAAGTGCGGCTCTGACACAAATATCCACGGAAGGCGCAATAATATTTTCATTTAAAAAAACTAGGTAAAAGAAAAATTACATCTTATTTTGATAAATTAAAATTCTTCTATAAATCAAGAACATGTATAATTTGTTGTTTAAGCTAAAAGATAGATAGGTAATTAAAATTTGATATTGTTGTAAAAATACGTAACGAACATCGAGTTTAATTTTATTAGTTTTCGTAAACGTAAACACAAACCATGTACAAACTACCGGCTGAAATTGTTCGTATGTTTTCGGCGTACTCCGGTGTGATACAAAGGTACCACAAGCATGCGCGCGCATACTTTTTCTAAAGTAGTGGGGGTACAAATTGGCATCACAGATCAGCAGTTGCAGTGTGAACAGTTTTGTCTTTTCTACTTTGTCTGCCATTGTCAGACGTCTTATTTAAATGTTGTATTTTTCAATCTAGCTGCACATCTTACAGGTATTTTTATACGATTTTATTACACCTGCTATGTATGTTTGTGGTTCCGGTTCAAAATTTGTAATCGATTTTTCGATAACTTCTATTTGTCCAAATGTTGGAAGTTTTCTTCCATTTTTGGTCATTCTAAAAGTTTTGTTATTTTGATGATTGAAAAAATTATTTTTTTCTTTTTAGTGCAGTGACATATATTAATAAAATTGTATTTTTTAAAAAGATTTTTTTTAAATTTTGATTATAATTTTGTACTGATGGCTTTAGAAAAAAATATATTTTAAATATTTTTATAGGTACCCCAATTAAGATGGCTACCAAAAAAAAGCAAAGAAAAACGGAAGATGAAAACCGCGAATTTAAAGTTGAGTGGACCGAGAATTTTGCGTTTATTCAAAACTTGGATGGACTTCCGACATGTCTTATTTGTAAGGAGAAATTCGCGCATAACAAGAAGTCAAATTTAGAGAGACACTTTACAAGAAAGCACGCGTCATTTAGCACTAAATATCCTACCGGTGATGCAAGGAAGAAAGCAGTTGAGGAACTTCAGAAGAGTCAAGAGTCGTCAACTTCTGTGTTTAATAACTGGATGCAATCTTCCAGCAATATTAATATGGCAAGTTTTGTTTTTAGCCAGGAGATTGCTAAGAGAGGGAAACCGTACACAGACGGCGAATACATAAAAAGTTGTTTTATTAATGCATCCGAAGAGCTATTTCGGGATTTTAAGAACAAAGCAGATATTCTGAAAAGAATTAAAGAGTTACCATTGTCTGCCAAAACCATTAAAGATAGAACAATTAAAATTTGTTCGAATATAACCACCCAGCATATCGAAGATCTAAAATTGGTTTCGGCTTTATCAATAGCAGTTGACGAGTCTTGTGACATAAATGATACAGCGCAAGTTTCACTTTTTGTAAGATTTATGTCTCATTCAGGCCCTAAAGAAGAACTTTTAGGATTATTGCCACTCAAAGGTCAGACGCGTGGAGAAGATATCGCAAATGCTGTAATTGAGTGTATGGATAAACATCATATTCCCCTCGATAAAATTGTGTCGATTTCAACAGATGGGGCCAAAAGTATGACCGGCGTAAGAAAAGGGTTTGTTGCTATTTTGAAAGAAAAAATTAATCACGAGATACTTGTTTACCATTGTATCATTCACCAAGAAGCGCTTTGTGCGCAAACATTTCCGGATGAAATTCGTAAAGTTATGGAATTAGTGATTACCATTATCAACTCCATTTTAGCTAAAGCTCTTAATCATCGCCAATTCAAAGAATTTTTATTTGAAATGGAGAGTGAGTACGCTGATCTTCTGCTTCATAACAAGGTACGTTGGTTATCAAGAGGGAACGTTTTAAAACGTTTCGCGTCCCTTTTTCCGGAAATTAAAGCATTTCTCCTTGAGAAGGGCGTTCACTATCCAGAACTAACAGACGATCAGTGGATCCAAAACTTTTATTTCATGGTAGACGTTACGTCTCATCTAAATCAGCTTAATCGTAAACTACAAGGGAAAGGAAACTTAATTTTTTCGATGTTAGAAGAAGTAATAGCATTCGAAAACAAATTATCCATTTTTGCTCAGGATTTGGAAAGGGAAACATTGTTTCACTTTCCGAGCCTGCTGAAGTATCTTGGCGAAAATAATTCCTCTATTGATAAACACCATTTTAAAACAATAATTTTAAATATGAGGGAAGTATTTCTCAGCAGGTTTCAGGAATTTATAAACAGCAGAGCAACTTTAGCATTTGTCAAAAATCCTCTTAATGCTACGATAACCGAGTTGAAATTTTCACCTTTTGATATTGACATTGGTAGCTTTGAAATACAATTGCTGGATTTAAAAAACAAGGAGATATGGCGCTCTAAATTCGAACGTCTTTGTGTTGAATTGGAAATATTGGAGAAGAAAAAATGTGATCTTAGTTCACAGCACAAGTGGTCTGCTTTGAATGACCTGGAGAAGGAAGACATGATCATTTTCAACGCTTGGAATAGTATTCCTGACTCTTACGATCAGCTGAAAAAGCTTGCGTTTGCTGTTCTTTCCTTTTTCGGTTCTACATATATATGTGAACAATCTTTTTCAAGCATGAACATTATCAAGAGTAAACTGAGAAGTCGTCTTATTGATGAGAACTTGGAATCATGCCTAAAATTAAAAACAACAACGTACAAACCTGACTTACTCAAACTTTCCAAGGAGATGCAAGCACATTGTTCGCATTAATAAATATTTATTAAGTATGAAATTTAGTTTTATTTAGTGTAATAAAAGTTTACTAAACAAGCAGATTTGGCTCCCAATTTTTTTTAAAATTGTTGTAATGTTCATATTTGGCTCTTTGGCAAATAAGTTTGTCGACCACTGTCAGTCCCACAAAGTATCCCATTACTCGCGTGGAAGTCAAAACACTAGCTATTCCTACGGGTGTGGAAGGGAAATCACTGAACAAAGTATTCACGGGACAGTTACCCAAACGATGCATCATGGATTTCTATCAAACGCTGCGTTCAACGGAGACGTCACCAAGAACCCGTTCAACTTCCAAACCTACGGCATGAACCATTTCTCGTTGTACGTGAACGGGGAACAAGTGCTGTCGAAACCGTTATAGCTCGATTTTTCAAACGAAACTATGTCATGTCTTACCACACATTGTTTCCAGGGACGGGTATCCATTTAATGAACGAAGGTAGCGATATCACACGGGAAGCCTTCCTTAAGTGATATCATCTCATGGCTTTCGGTCTTACACCTAATATGTCCAGCCACATGACATCGCATTGGAATTTGACGTGGCATGGCTCTCTGAGAATTGAAGGGAGCTTCACCAGAGCTCTCACCAAAACCGTCAACTGTATCGTGTACGGGGAGTTTGCCAACATCATCACCATCGACAATGACAAATACTTCGTGAATGATTTTGGGAGTTAATATAAGTGACTTCCCGGCCCTTACCCTCGTCATTTAAATTATGGACGTCATTGTAGATTTCCAGAGCTTCATCATCGACAGCAAAGAGTTTATCGTCAAGGAACTGAGTGTTTTATCTGTATGAGATACATTACTTCAACACTGGGTGTTAAAACGCCCTTACGGCATCAAGGAACCTTCTGCTGCTGCTAAAAAACTGGCCGACTATATCGTCAACAAACTGCACGGTATTCCCTGGGATAGCGGTGATGTAGATTACAGTCTGCTTGAACCCCTCATCTCCCGTGCCACAATGCGTGCAGAAACAGTCTACGTCAAGGGGGCAGAAAAGAAAGTTTCTAGCCAAATACATTACTACGCCTGACGTAGATCCGTCTTTGAAAACATTTAAATTGGGCCGCACCATGTGCATGGCAAATAGTTCTGTTTGAAATTTCTGTTCGGCCTCCATAGTTTGGGGAATTCGAGATTGTATTATTGAAGATGGACACACACACACAATAAAACGTGCGTTGAAAACAAACCAGTGGTTCCGTTCTGTACGATCGAGTGTTTTCCCTGCTGATCATCTACCTGCAAAAATAGTGCTACCTGCCGTTCTCGTCATCAACACGGATCAACACACCAAGCCCAGATAGCATTGGGTCACCACCATCTTTTTCGACAAGAACGCTGTGTGAGAACACTTTGACAGTTATGGTTTTCCACCCCGTATAAAGTCACAAGCGGCATTTATACGCGAAAACACTCCCACATGTTTCACAGCACGATACAACTTCAAAGCATATACTCAGACATTTACGGCCATTACTGTCTCATGTATCTTCTCTATCGCGCCCAGAAATTTCCAATGAAAACTTTCCTAATTCTATTCTCGCCCACAAATCATACAGGTAACGACGCTAAGGTGTTGCGATATAACAACACATTTTTCAAGACGCTATGGTCCTGCCGCCCCTCAATAGGCAGCGTCCAATCATCGTGATCCTATAAAAGGGGCGTCCCAATGGTGTGCTGGTCATAGTCACGACAGTCGTCCAAGCGGTCAAACATCATGGAAGACCAAGACGTTTGCACCCGCAGAGCAAAGCCGGTGAAGCCGTTCGCCATCACTAGTATTTTCAACACTGTGTCCACTGGACGATGTCGATGCCAAAAGAATCATCGTTGGCATAAGTTTAAAGATCAACTTTACGCCCTATGTCCAGCTGGAAAAATGCGGGGGGCATTGTGCGCTGTTTAACCGTACAGAGTGGCAAGAACTGGGCGACTACAAATCGGTCATATCAAAGTTTTTCAGCAAGACGCAATCTCCTCAGAAGATTAGTCTGACTAATCATGAAATATCTTTGAGAGACGCATGTGCGGTGACCGTTTGGTCGTCATCAGCGAGAAATAAGACGCCAGCCTCAAACGGTTCGCCTATCTAGCACTTATCTGGACGCGTCTGTGTGAGTTGTGGGACCTCATTGATGTCACCGTCGACCGAAGGAATATTTGGTCGACACCCGTCGCATGATATTGCGACGATTTGATCGACACACTCGTCGTGAATGTATGCGACACGCTAACAGAATCAGCGGATGTCATATATGTAGAGCAGCCTACGGTGGAAACACACATAAGAAACCTGGATCTTATCAGTGCTACCTACTATACACGTCAAGTCGTAGGCTTGGACTATTATATGCTTGATTGTGAATTAAAGACAATTTTACTAACACATCTAAGTGACACTGTATAAAAACGTATGAATGAATAAAAGTGTCATTCCTGTAAAAGTGTATAGTACATATTATGAATGTCTGTGAAACCTTTAATGTATGATGAATATATATTTGTTATATATTGTGTTTTATTCACGCAAAACCTGTTTGTCCCTGCAGGCAGGGTGACCAGATCCAAGTCTCGACTTGTCGAGCCACCAAACTTTCACCAACCTCTCACAGTTTCAAGGTCACAATCTATTCCTATCTCGACTTGTTTTGTCGAGCTGCCAAACTGGCGCTAGGTATGAGTCATCAGGAAAAACCCATTGCGACATCATTCAAGGTCGTGTTCTATGCCTGTCTCGACTTGTCTTGTCGAGCCGCCAAACTTGCGCCAGGGTTGCGTTGACGTCACCGGGAAAACCCACTACCACATAGATGTGGGAAGGAGGAGAGGGAGGGTTGCGACACCAAAATAGATTCAGAGTCTTGCGACAGGGAACTATTGCTCACACTCCACGCTAAACGACCATCGGGAGAGGTTCGTGCTGCACGTTGCTGCCCTCACTAGCAATGCCGACATTTTATGGGACGTCACGAGGAGGAGTGCCCGATGATATGGACTGCATGCTCCCCCTACCAATTGATAAAAAAACTCCCGCGACATTCTTAATCCTACCAAAACATACGATCCAATGGGCACACATAAAAAACCAATGGGCACGCAGAAAAACCAATTGGCACACATAAAAAACCAATGGGCACAAATGCAAACTAAAATTGACCATGATGTCTCCCAAACCAAAACCAATCAGCACTGTGATGACGTCACAGCATTGCGACATGACGTAATCATCACAATACACATTCTCTTCAGATCTGGGTGAAAGGTATTTATACCCCGACCAACCATGTCTTAGCCGGTCCCCCTGCCATCCAACGCTGCACCAGGAGAAGGGATGCGCGCGCCGCGCCAACAACCCCTTTATCCCGGTCAGACGGACGGCTGATGGGGATAAAAGCGGCTGGCTCCCAACTCAGATCGACCAGTACCTATAGCAACACCGGTCCAGCACGGTCGGTATTAGTTTTGTAGTGGCCTCGTCCACCATAAAACGTCAGTAAATGGGTCTTTAAGCATAACACCGGGTAGTGATTTATCAGTCGCAAACCATCCCTTCATCCCTCTCTTCTTTCTCTCCCTACCTCGCCGCACCATTCTGAGTGCCAAGGTCTCCTTCCTCTCCCTGACTCACCGCGCCATTCTGAGTGCCGAGGTCTCCTTCCTCTCCCTGCCTCACCACGCCATTCTGAGTGCCGAGGTCTCCTTCCTCTCACTGCCTCACCACGCCATTCTAAGTGCCGAGGTCTTCTTCCTCCTCCCTGCCTCACCACGCCATTCTGAGTGCCGAGGTCTCCCCCTCACCCTGCCTCACCGCGCCATTCTGAGTGCCAAGGTCTCCTTCCTCCCCCCCTGCATCACCACGCCATCTTGAGTGCCGAGGTCTCCTCCCTCACTCTTCCCCTACCCAGATTCTCCCCTCCCCCACCGAACCACCCACGTGTGATCCTCCCCTTATCACCTTCCCCCCCTTATCTTCCAATGCCTCTGTCAGTCTTGCGCTAACCGGCTCGGGAATGACATGGGCTTTAAGAAATGCGCCGGAAAGGCCCAACAAACGAGACAGCAGAACGCCCAGAACCGGTCCAGCGGCAATCACAACCCTACCACGCCAGGGCCCAACACTTCGCGAGCGGGATATTCAGCTCGGGGGCCCACATACTACTAGGACGGCACGCTAGCCACACCCGCTGCCAGAACTCGGGGATTAACCTCTTCCGACTCTCTGAGCCACATTCCTCCCCACTCACCCACCTGCACTCCCATATACTTTTCCCCCAGCCGCTTCTCCCGCCAATCGTCCACGGTACGTGCTCCCCCACCCCCAATCTCCCCACTCAGTCCCGTCGGGTATCACCTGAGACCCCTCGCTACTCCCCCCCCCCATCCTTACTCCTTCTCCTCTACATCTGTGCCCCACGCCAGCCAATGAGACCCCCGAGTGGGCCAACTCCCCCGTGGCCACATGGTGCCCCACACCAAGATCCACAAAGTCCTGAAGAACCTCCAGACGACTTTTGACTCCGCGCCGGTGCCAAATAAACTTCGCTATCACCAGACCAGCAGAGAGGTAAACAACGAGTCACCACAAGACAACAGCAGGAAGACAAGGTGGTGACTGACAAGGTGAATTTGTCCCAGCTGGACGTACTAGACTACTGGTATAGTATGATCTAAGTTTGTTACTAAAACAATATTTTAAAATAATTCCATAAGTGCTTTTCAAATATACGTGAAAAGTATTGGGAAGGCTTAATATAGTCCACAAGGCCGTAATCAGTGGGGTCTCGGGGATTTAAACCCCCTCCGAAATTTAATGAACAAAATGGCTCTATTTATGTTTCAAACAATATCAAAATTAAGGCAAAAGTACAAATTAGGAGGCTGTGTTACCGGAAAATACATTTCAAAGGTGTTTAATATTTAGAATTTTTTCTAGCCTTCGGCAGTTATGGTGTTAAGTTGCTTTAAACACACTTCAGATAGCTTCTAGAGGTGTTTAATATTCAGATTTTTTCCAGCCTTCGGTAGTTATGGAATTATATTGTCATAAAAACATTTCAGATAGTTTCTATAGGTGTTTAATATTAAGAATTTTTTTAGCCTTTGGCAGTTATGGTGTTATGTTACCAAAAAAAACACATAAGATATTACCAAAAAATACATCAGAAAGCTTCTATAGGTGTTTAATATTTGGAATTTTTCCTAGCCTTTGGCATTTATGGTATTATGTTGCCATAAACACACTTCAGATAGTTTCTAGAGGTGTTTAATACTAAGATTTTTTTTTGCCTTTGGCAGCTATGGTGTTATGTTACCATAAAAAACATATAAGATGTTACCATAAAAACACATCAGAAAGCTTCTATAGGTGTTTAATATTTGGAATTTTTCCTAGCCTTGGTCAGTTATGATGTAATGTTGCCATAAAACACCTAAAATAGCTTCTAGAGGTGTTTAATATTTAGAATTTTTTCTAGCCTTATACAATTAGGGGATATGCCCACCAACACCCCCCTCTCCCCGAAATTATTAGCTGGCTATGGCCTTGATAGTCCAAGCCCCCCAAAATACAAACAGGGGGATTGAGGCCCCCCAACCCCTTTGTTCTGGAGTCCCTGGGTAAGTGCCATAAACATTAACTCACTGACAATATTTACCAAATGTTTATTCAACTGTTTAGCATTTAATAACTTTTTTCTTTCAGTCCAAATAAAACAGGATATGTCTACTGCAGAAATTCTCAGAACCCTCAGTCAAAATATTAATCCTGACCTCATCAGTTAAACCAAACAAGCGTGACGTTAAAGCCCACGTGTTTAATTTCATTCTTATAAACTACTTATATATTATTTATATGAATGCGACTAAGATGTATAAAAATAAAATCAACGAATCCAGTGGGTATTTAGAAAGCTATGATATCAATGCCACTCGCCTAAAAACAAGACTCCTACAGCAAACTAAGTCAACAAGCAATTGTATGAGTTAGTTAGCCAAAAGAGATCTCATTAATAGACAAACAGTTTTTTTTTTCATTTTAACCACTTACATTTCTACTGTATTAAAATTTTGCTCCTTTTTATAATAAAAATCAATCTAAAAAGTAAAGATAACGCTATAACCTCAACCAGCAATGTTCCATTTAACCCGACCTCTGAGTTTTATCTTCTGTATAAAGTCGCTATACGGTAGCGAGATTTCCTGTACAATGGAAATTAAATTTACACTAGATGCCAAACTATCTAATCTCTCATTACCCACTAAGCCCACATGACTAGGAATCCATTGGTATCCCAATTCGAAGCCCCTAGCTCATAGAGAGGTGCACTCTTAGAGTATTTGAATCATCATTGGGTGTGATGGAGGGCCTGACAAGCCGCTTATAGACTCCAAAGCGCTACGAGAGTCGCATAATACCACTACAAGCTGAGGTCGTAAAGATAATATATATTTCAATGCTTGTAGGAAAGCAAATAATTCCTCTGTAAATATTGACGCGTTGGATTGTAGCCTTTACGTCTGACCATAATTAATACTAATGCCATATAAGGCCACACCCACTAGGACTGGCTACCCTCCCCTCATAGCACCAACTGTAAATATAAGTCTGTATCTACTCCATCTTTCTTTCATATACCTTATTGCATTTAACTTCTGTTCGATCGGAAGGGTCACCATTTTTACTCCTGAATCAGGAATAGAATACACAACTGGCACGTCGCAAAGGGCATCATGCCCCCTACTGATACACTGTATAGGATATGGAAGAGAAAATATATACTGACGCAGTTCATTAAAATAAAATAAAAACTATCTGTTTTGTTTAACCAATATTGTTTAGTCCGAACATAATTTGTAAGGATCCAAAGTCTGCGCCGGAGGTGACTCGAGTTTGAACAATGTTTAATAAAAAACATGTCCGTCAACAGACGGCACCTAGAAAATAAAGGGAGTTCTCCCGCTTCAGTAAGGAGTGCATTGGTTGGTGATGTACGACAAGCGCCCAGGCCCCAGACACAGTCTTAAAGTCGCATATTAGTTCCTATACAGCTTTGCTATAGTGTAGATCGTGATGCAGTGTGATATAAAAAAACACCCATACTCTAATCAAGAACATACAAGCCCATGGTACATTTGTAACATTATATATGGGTGGGAGCCCCAAGAGGCACTCGCCACTGATCTCATTGTATTTATAAACCTGTCACATATTCCAGATAATTCCAAAAAATGAGGGATCCGAGAGCCCTTCATGTTTAGTGTAATGCCTAAAACTCACGCCGTCAGCTGTACCTGAATTTGATATCTTTCACAAACTAGTCTAATTAAGTTATCTCGCACTCTATGTCGGGTGAAGATTACCGCACAACATTTAGATACAGTTAGAGTCAAAAAGTGGGCTGTCAACCAATTTGAAAGCAAAGGAAATATTGATTGTAGCTTACCCACCCCCTCTAACAAGTTACAAGACCGAACATATATTTCCACGTCATCCGCATATTGTAAAGTCGTTATACTAACCGAAAAAGAACTACCAATATCGTTCGAATAGACAGGCGAAAAAGTTTATCAAGCAATACAGAATGATCGACATTATCGTACACATCCTGTATATCGTGGAAAAAATCTGATAAAAATTAGTTTTGTGATAGAGCAACCCAAATGCATAGGATTAAGGAGTTCGTTCTTTTCCAGAAATCGTTCCAAACGGGCTTTAACTAAGATTTTACCAAAACAGGACGCGAGTGCAATAGGCCGATAAGAACTTGTTAACTCCGCGCTTTTACCCGGTTTTAGAATACGAATCAGAAAGGAAATTTACCATGCTGGTGGTATTACCCCCACCACACACAGAATATTAACTATCTCTAAGAATGAATATTAATTGTTTGCTTTTCTTACATAATTCATATTAATTTTTGTTACTGACATCCTTGTCTTAACTAATAACGTGCTTTATTAATTTACTATTTGAGTGCTCTCTAAAGGTTTATTTCTAAACTAATGGTTATACCTGGTTTCAAAGTTTGATGTTGTCACCCTGCGCATTGCTTGCTTCTCCCTAGAATAAACGTTTATATGGTTGTGGAAAAGTTCAGTAAGCTACTAAAGTGCCTAATAATAAACTTACATTTATAGTAAACAATAATCTTTATAAACAAAATATTGAATATAAATTGTAAACAAACGAATGTAAATATATATATTTAAAACAGGAAAACTTCTCTGAAAGGAAAGAGGCGTATAATTTGCAAAATGTTATACTTAACCTCAACCATGTCTCCTATCAAAGAACTAATCATCTGATAAATTAATAAAATATGTATGAGTGTTATAACATTCATAATTTTTCTAATAAATATTTGCGTAACGTTTAATCAACCTATTTATTTTAATGTATAAGAAAGTGTAACAGATTTTAAAATGTGTCGTGGACCTTTGAAGAGAGTATGTCATTGGGGCCCTTTGACAGCACTGGGTGAGTTTAGCTATAGGCTATAAACCATTGGGGAACTTTTAGCAGTCTGCACACACGTTTATATTGCACGATTTTGTTTCAATGTTAAAAATAATTTTCAACTTTCAATCAAGTTACGAGCATAAATGAATAGGCCTATGTTTACTGTATATTTAAAAACACAATTGTTAAAAATCTTGGACTTAATTTGCATAAATAAGAAAAAAGGTGATGGTAGGCCTACACTAACTAAAGTGTTTAAATATTTTTTCTATGGCACATAACATGCATTAAATAAAAACTAGGCTAATACACACAACAATAGTACAAAAATTGATTCATAACAATATTAAGATGGTTTGTAAATTTTATAACATAATAAAAATAAAGAAACCGGCCAGATACTCACCTTAGTCATGGGGTATATCTCAAACTAAGAGCTCGCATAGATGTCCATCCACATATACATATCTATATGTTTGAAAACTAATTTAGAGAAAAAAAAATGGACTATCTCCCACGTTATTAACACTTTAAATTGCAAAGTAAACTAGGCCTATCAGATAGGGGAGAGTGGGGCACATTGCTACAAGTTTATTATTTTCCAAACAAAAACTTATATTAGTGCTTTTTTTTTAAGAAGTTGGTAACATTGTTTTACACTTCCTGTTTAAGTCATTGTCAAGCATTTATTAAAAAATAAAGCTCATTTTGTAGCTTAAAATGTAAGTATTTATAATGGTTTTACACTTCCTGTTTAAGTTTAGAGGATATACTCATTGTCTAGCAGTTATTAAAAAATAAAGCTCATTTTGTAGCTTAAAATGTAAGTATTTATAATTTGTTTTGTAAGATTATTTATCCTAAGAAGGCTATATTTAAAATGAACCTATTTAATCAAAAATAAATGTTGATTTTCTGAGTTTTTAATCCATTATTTATCATCAGTGTTAAAAGTACATTTTATATAGAAACATAAAATGTCTTCTAGAGGGGTAATTTAGTACAGAGCTTGTGGGGCACTTTGGTACAGTTGTACCATTGTGCCCCACCTTAAACTTTAATGCTTGCCTCCTTCTTAAATACTGTTAAAATGTTAAATTTGGTATTTTGGCCTGTTTAAATACCATATGGACCCAATTCTTGAATAAGCAGTTAAAACTACAATAATAAAAATATTTTAAATTGTTAAAATTCAAAATATATTTTGCATACAAAATATATTTTGCATACAAAATAGGCCTTTATTGTTAGTTTAACTAGGCCTTTATATAATTCTAGCATTAAAGCAGCCAGGAAATTCTATTAATTTATTTAATTTCATACATAGGTCCAGAAATTAGGAATTTTAAGAAAAAATCTGACAGAACAAATATTCATGAGAAGGCATTTGCAAGTGCCTTAAGTGCAATTATTAATGGAGGACCGACTGGAAAGCTCTCTGTGTGAGAGGCAGCAAGGATTCATGGGTTAAAAGTAATGACCTTATTTAATCGTCTAAAAATTACCATCCTTGAATGATCCAAATGATGAAATATCAGGACCTAGTAATCAAACATTTTCTAGGCTAAAATAATACTAATTTAACTCAAAATATAGCACAAAACAAGTTTTTACCAATAAACTAGAACAAATGCTCTCAGATCATATAATAACAAGTTCAAAAATACAATGTGGATTAACATATCAGCAGGTGAGAAAATTTGCCCACATGTATGCCAAAAGATTAGGACAAACAGAAGAGATTAAAATTCCACTTACAAAATATATTTTGCATACAAAATAGGCCTTTATTGTTAGTTTAACTAGGCCTTTATATAATTCTAGCATTAAAGCAGCCAGGAAATTCTATTAATTTATTTAATTTCATACATAGGTCCAGAAATTAGGAATTTTAAGAAAAAATCTGACAGAACAAATATTCATGAGAAGGCATTTGCAAGTGCCTTAAGTGCAATTATTAATGGAGGACCGACTGGAAAGCTCTCTGTGTGAGAGGCAGCAAGGATTCATGGGTTAAAAGTAATGACCTTATTTAATCGTCTAAAAATTACCATCCTTGAATGATCCAAATGATGAAATATCAGGACCTAGTAATCAAACATTTTCTAGGCTAAAATAATACTAATTTAACTCAAAATATAGCACAAAACAAGTTTTTACCAATAAACTAGAACAAATGCTCTCAGATCATATAATAACAAGTTCAAAAATACAATGTGGATTAACATATCAGCAGGTGAGAAAATTTGCCCACATGTATGCCAAAAGATTAGGACAAACAGAAGAGATTAAAATTCCACTTTCATGGACTGAAAATGAAGAAGCAGGGAAGGACTGGATGTTGGGATTCATGAAGCGATTTCCTAACCTAAGCCTAAGAAAGCCGGAAAATACTAGCTTGTCAAGGGCAACAAGTTTTAATGAGGCAAACATGAATGCTTTCTTCGATAATTTTGAGGAAGCTTTAGAAAAATACAAAGTATCTTCAGACCGTATTTACAACCTTGATGAAACTGGCATTACTACAGTGCTTCAAGTTCCTAAAGTAATGGCAAGAACAGGAATTAAACAAGTCTGACAACCAGTCTCGGCAGAAAGAGGGGAACTAATCAGCTAGTCCTAGGAAACAGTATAAATCTTACTTTTTAAATGGTGCACACCCTGGAAGTTTAGGCCTATGTTCATCTTCGGGATGAATGAATGTGAACCTATTTTTTGATGTCATTAAACATGTCAAAACATTCACTAGAGCTACAAAAGAATACCTTATTCTGAGTCCTTTTGACAGCCATGAATCTCATGCTTCCCTAGTAAGTAATTCTTTACTGCAGAGAAAATGGAATTCACTTTGTCACATTCTCGCATCATTGCACACATAGGTTGCAGCCCTTAGATGTTGCTCTTTACGACCCATTCAAGTCACATTTGAAGAAAGCATTTAATAGTTGGATGTTAGCACATCATGGAAGAACAATCACTGTCTATGAAATATCTGAACTGGCCACTTCAGCTTACAATGCAGCTTTCAGCCTTCAAAACATAGTTTCATCATTAAAAAAAACAGGATTGTAGACTCCAAATCATACAGTTTTTTTTAAAGAACTTGAATGTGCATTCCTAACAGACCAACCTGCTCCTTCATCTGAAGGTCTACCAAATGCAATAGTTACATCACAACCTGCCCCCTCTACTTTGTCATCTGAAGACCCAATCAAGGGTGTTGAAGACCTGTCTTCAACAATAGGAAGCAGTAGCTTTATGCCAGACAAGTAAATACCAAAAGCTGTAACACCAAAATCTGTGCGATCCTATCCAAAAGCCATACCAAGGAAATTGTATATCAAAAGACGCAAAAAAGGTAAATCAATAATATTAATTTCAACCTCGGAAAAAAAAATAGATTAGAAACTAAATTGGAGGAAAGAAATAGGCCTAAGAAGTCACGCTGTGCAGTTAAAAAATCAAAAGTTAGAAAACCTGAAAGTGAAGATTCTGAGTGTGACCTAAATGGGATGTTTTCTGACAGCATTTTAAAATGCGACCTTAGTGATTCAGCTATGGATATGTCCGATTATGATAACAATGAAATATGTTTCAGATTTGTGCCAAATATCAATGAAGAAACAGGAGAATCAAATGTAGGATTAAATGATTTCATCCTAGTGAGATTTTCTTTTAAAAAAAGTGTTAAATACTACATAGGACAAGTTGAAGAAAAATTAATGAGTCTGAATTTGTTGTGAAATTTGTAAGAAAAAAGGACTTTTCAAATTTTCTTCCCCAGATTTAACTGACATTTCCACTATTGATATTTCAGATGTGGAAATGATATTATCCTAACCTTCACTAGTAGGGGGAACATCAAGACCTGTTTCTCTTATGTCATTTAATGTTGTATTTATATTCATATTATCTTTAGTAAGGAGAAATTGATAGAGGATATTGTGTAAGGAACGAGCTTGTGAGAATATTAGATAAGTTGAAAATAGGTTAATGTGAAACAGTTTATAAGTTAAAAATTATTATAGAAATTTAATAGAAATTTGAAGTTAAATATTAAAAGTATAGTTAGGATCACCACATACAATAATTGAGAAAGAGACAATTACAGTAATCCTATTAATACAAAATAGGCCTTATTTCATAACACTGACATCTTGAACCATATTCACCCCAAACTTAAATTTACTGTTGAACTTGGGCATGATAACAGCATATGCTATCTAGATCTCAACATCTCAAAAACCAAAATCAACACCTTCGAGTACAAAATCTACAGGAAACCGACCCATACGGATGAAATCATAACTAGTAATTCAAATCATCCTTTCTCTCATAAATTGGCAACCTTCAATAGCCTCGTCTATAGACTTCTTCACATACCACTATCTAAAAAGAATTTTAAAAACGAACTCAGTATCATCAAACAAATTGCTACATCAAACGGATATTCCCACTCCATCGTTTATAAAATTATCCAAAAACAAAAAGCCCAAATGGCTAAAAAATCCAACCTCACAAACATTTCTGACAACGCCAATACATCCAAATGGATAAAATTTAATTACACAGGCCTTGAAACCAATAAAATTACCAGAATTCTAGCCAAACATAATATTAAGATTGCTTTCGGGACCAACAACACAAATAAAAAACATTTGTCTAACTCCAACCTTAATACTCAAAACATTTACCACATTTACCATTTATAAATTAACCTGTGACTGTAATGCAGCATACATTGGCCAGACTGGGCGGGCCCTTTCGAAACGCTATTCCGAGCACTTCAGTGACTTCAAATTTAATCGAATGAAATCCAAATTTGCAGAACACTTAAAAACTTCAGGTCATCAACCTACCCCCATTTCCCAATGCATGAAACTTCTACTACCTTCCACGAAAGGTTTAAAAATGAACATTTCTGAAAACCTCCATATATACAATGCTTCTTTTCATCACAACACCATTCTTAATGAGCAAACCAAATTCGAAAGCCAATCCCTTATTCACACAATTAACTATCTTCCACAATATTTAAAGATTCAAAATTCATAATTTCCACAAAAAAAACTTATTTTTTCTTATTTTATCTTAATTTGTCTTATTTCTTTCTATTGGCATCAAAAGACACAATAGCGGCATCTATATTATTAAATTATATATATATATATTTTCTCTTTTCATTTTTTCTTTGTTTTTTCATTGTTTATTTGACAACAGAATTTCTAAATTAATTCTTCAATGGTTACAATTTTATAATTTATACATACCACTACCGGATAACATAGGGGAGAACATCTCAACCCCACTTTGGATTTAAGAGGTAAGCTTGATCGTTTAATTCTGATTATAATTCAAATAATTTTGGACTTGCCTTCAACTAATATTACTATCTCGTCCGCATTATAGATTAACCATTCTACAATTTTCCTTATATTTCTCACTCAATTTATTTTCATGTTATTTACATTCTAATAATAACTGTCTGCATTGGTTTGTCTCAGACCTGATGATGGCTGAATAGCCGAAACATGTCGTGTCAATAAACTTCAACCCAACGAAGGAATATTAAGGAGAGGAATTATCCAACCTAGCTAAGGAACGGCCTATATGAGCACTTATTAACCTAATTTAGTTTTATCAAAATTTATATATCTATCTTATATTTTATTACATTCTGATGTTGTTAATTGTATTTTTAGGACTACTGTTTTTTAATTAGCAACTGACTGATCATAAATAGGCTTAAATTTAACTTATCAATTTACTTTCTTATTTTATACTCAAAACTGTAATTTCACATAGCTTATGTCAATAATTTTAACATATTATATTTTAACCAAGTGTTTCATCTAATCATTATATTTCAATTTCTAATCTAATAATAAGGCCTATTTTGTATTAATAGGATTACTGTAATTGTCTCTTTCTCAATTATTGTATGTGGTGATCCTAACTATACTTTTAATATTTAACTTCAAATCTTTATTAAATTTCTATAATAATTTTTAACTTATAATCTGTTTCACATTAACCTATTTTCAACTTATCTAATATTCTCACAAGCTCGTTCCTTACACAATATCCTCATTTAATGTTAATTTTGCTGGTTATACCAACCTTTATTAGTTATTAATTATTTTCCAGCATATAAGTATGGAATTACATGTAATAGGTAGGCTTAACCATGGCTGAGCCAAGATAAACTATTAATAAGCTATTTGATAACTAAAATATAGTTAATTAATAACAATTGCCTAAGATACTTATTTTTTTCATAGTTGTACCATTGTGCCCCACTGTGCCCCATATTGGTACAAAAAACATTGAGTTTAATTTAATTTAGCAATAATATGCATTTAATATCTTAATTTTAAAAATTGTATGTTTAACAAAAGTGTCAAAGTGTTTAATAAAATTTATTAAAGTTCATTGCAAGCTTTTTCTTTTTTTATATAGTAAAATATCTTTGAAATGTACCAAAGTGCCCCACCCTCCCTGTCGATCTCAACTGGAGACTTTACATAGGTTTACTTATATATTTCAATGTTGTCATTGATATCCTGGTATGCAATAATATAATACATACACTAGACCCTCCCATATTCGACCTCTGATTATTTATCTCCTCCTTTTATCCGACCATAATTGTAGTCTGTATGTAAAAGATTAACACTTTACTATTTTTTAGCAAACTATATTTCATGCTTTTACTTGTTTTTTGTGTTTTGGAAATTTTTTTTGCTCCTCTTACTATCCAACTCTTTTTGTGATCTGACTATGTCCCACTCCCATGAGTGAAAGATAATCGAGGGCCCACTGTATTTGTGGAAATAATATTTTTTTATTGAATTAAAAAATTACAAATTATCAACTAACAAAACCTAACTTAACATTTATAGCCCTCCATGCATCAGTAAATACAAATTTATACTTAGTAGGAAATGGTTATATTGCTAAAATAAACTCTAAATTTATTAATTTTTCAGTATGGATTACGTGTTGTTGAATACGAATGCTGATATATTCTTGAATACGAATGGTGTGTTTGTCATTATGGTATTTTAGGAATAACATTTTGTTCCTGCATCCAAGGTTAGGATAGTTTATTATAGTAAACACATAATTGATTGCGTACTAAAATAATTTAGTACTTTTTGTGTCAAGTTTAAATATTTCCATTTCTTTAAATATCTGTTCTTCTGTTATTTAGATGAGTAGGCTACTATGTTGATTTTATAATATGTCTATTAAATTGACCAAATATTTAAATATTATGTTTTTTTATTAATAGTATTCTTTTATGTGTATAAAAAAATGAAAATAACAGTTTTTTTATGTTAGGCACGTTTTATTTTTTTAAAACAATTTTAAATTACATACCATCCCCCAAAAAATAAACACTAGGCCATGCATGTGTATTTAATCCCAAAAACCCTCCCAATTCTACCTCTTAGAATAAATTGATAATTTTAAGTTAACCTCTAACTCTTTAAAATTGCTTTTATGGCTCCAGGGTACCTTAATTGATTGTTATAATAAATAATGCCTGGCATAGGCGTAGGGGTCAGAGCACCCCCACTAGCCACAAAAACAAGATAACAAAGTAGGCCTACCTCAATTTTTTTTTTAGAAAACAGGTTCATTGGTTTTTCCAAGTAATGGTTAATGTAGGCTTGAGTTGAGATCCCGTTTTATGTTTGTTTTTCAAAGAAGAATCTTTTAAATTAAACATTGATTCCTTTTTATTACTAATTCATTGTAGACCTAATTCATTGATTCCTTTTTATTACTAATTCATTTTAGACCTAATTGCTTAAAAAAAAGAGTAAACTATATTCTTTGGGGCAGAGGGCGGAAGGGGAGAAGGGACGTCGCTCCCGCTGACCCCATTGTCTTCCAACTGGCACCCATATCAGCTACACGCTGTGCATGATTATGATGCCTAGCAATCGAAATGTTACTGGCATTGTTACAATTCAGCACTTGACATGCTCATCTTTTGTTGGTCGTCTGATTTCGACTTTGAAAGCCAGACTTTTCTCTAATCCCAGTTGACTTAGGTACACTTTGTCCTATCTTGAGGTGAATGTTGATACAGTACACCATTAGGTTGCCTGTGCTATTGTTTGTAATCAAACATTAAAAAATTGAAACTGCCACTAGTGCATATGCCTTATTCACATTCCAATACATCAACATCCTACACATCAAGCTCTCTTAGTCTGGTTTGAGGGTAACTCAGAGGTCAGAGTTAGAATCCTGTTCAATTTTAAATGTTTTTTTTTCTTTTTTTATTTCTTAAATAATTTCTCGATCTCCTTGCAGTTAATTATATTCCCAAGTCAAGTTGTACCTTTCTTATGATCCCATTAGCCTAGTTACATTTGGTTAGTCCAAGGAGGTAATAAAGCATGGTGCAAAAATAAACTTTCTTTTAACATTTAATTTAGTAAAGAAGTAGCTTCAAAACTTTTTTCTTTACCACTGCATTGGAAGGTTGACTTTAGAGGAAGTGTACCCACATTTGTGTGGAATGAGAGGGGGAAACCATTATTTAAAAACCTCCCTCGGTAGACCCGACCAGAATTCAAACCCTGATCTCCCTGTCATTGGCAAGCTAACACTAGAGTGACTCCTTAGACCATGCGGCCACTGTAACATGTTTAAAATTTATTTAAAAGCTAACATTGGTCATTATGCCTACTAAAATACTGACTATTGAATCACATTGAAATATACCATCCCAGTCAGGGGCTGCGGAACAGGGGAGGCAAGGGGAGCTTGAGCCTCCCCTTGATTTTATCTTGGGGAACTGTGACTATCCTAAGGCCCCCCCCCCAACCCCCTCAATATTGCCCAAGTAAATTCAAAACCCATGTATAAAACATGCATCTGTTACCATCAGTTTGGTAATTTTAAGTAATAATGACATAAATTTATAATTAATTTAATAGAAAACTGAAATGCCCTAATTTTGCAGTTTATTTTTCTCACATGAGAAAAAACTCTTTCACAAAAATATAGTAACTAACATTAGGCCTAATTGTGATTGCCTTAAATAAAAAAAAAGCCAGAAGAGTAAAGCCTTTTTGCCACAGTCAAAACAAATTGAAAAAAAATTCACAGTTGAATAATTGTAAGTTTAGTTTTAACATGAGGCGGATTTTCAACGACAGTTCCAATTTTATTTTTGCCATATTTTTATCAACCTTAAAAAATTAAAAAGCTGGACGTCAATAAAATTAATACGCTTTCTTGTTTTGGTTTGAATAAAATATCTCATTATTTTTAAACTTAAGTTAAATATTGTTGTGATAATATATTTGATTGTGTACACATGGTTTGTAAGAGAAATACTAAATATTTAATTTTAATCAACCCTAGTTAAAGGTCCATTAAGCTGCCTTCCACAATATGAGCCTTTATAAGGTTGACACAAACACTTAGTTTACCCTGGTCTTCCTTGCATGGTTAAACAATGGTGTAGCTCATAGGATAGAAATATAGCATGGGCGTAGTGAGGGGGTAATTATGGGGTTCAAACCCCTCACATCTCGAAAATTTCTGAAGTTTTTAATGTTGATTGCGTTAAAATGTTTGTGAAACTATTTATCTTAATTTGATTCTGCAATCTGATCTTCAGTGATAGTAGTTTATCATCTAAAAGCATCCATTTTTCAAAAATGTGTTTGAGGAAGACCACTTCAAATAGCTTCCAGAGGCATCTAACTTTGATAGTAAAAAACAGGCGAGGAGCTCTCTAAATAGCTTTTTTGGCATGTACATAGTAATCTACAGCAGCATCTAAAGTCGGCTCATCTTCTACTGTTGATTCAGCTTCATAGGCAAGAGATTAATCAAATGAATCTTCAGACATATCAGCAGTGTTTTACTAATTACTTTTTTTACATTTTTAATGTCAGAAGCTTTATTTTTCTTTTTTTCATCTTTCTCTTTCAATTCTTTTTCATTGCCTTTCATTTAATAGTATTCAAGTAATTGATCAGATGTCACCACACTAGGAACATACTCCCTTTTACATAAGGTCTTAGATGTTGTTGATTTGTCCTGATCTTAAGGCCACTTAACAATATATTTGAAAACATATCCTAATGATTTTACTGGCTTTGAAGCTTCTAGTAAGCCTATTCCATATGGGCTACCTTTAGTACTGTAACCTGTTGTGTCTGAGGTGGTAGACATTCTGGCAATCAGTGTTTCAGTGGAACTCTGCGATGGTGGGTCTGATGACAAAGCCTGTTTAGGCATTGGTGATTCAATGAAACTCTGGTGGATCTGATAATAAAGACTTTGATCCAATAAGCCTGGGTGAAGTTTCCACATTTTTCTTGTCAGAGGTCACATTTGTGGCATAGGTGTCATTGTGAGTAGATTATCTTACTTCGACTGTACTTGAGTCATCTTCAACAATGTCTGGGCCTATCTGATCATCATGAAAACTCTTACAAACATCAAAAAGCATTCCAGCAGCCAAGTCTCCATCTCAATCAATAACTTTTGATTTTGTATTATAGAATGCATTTAAAGTAGCCTAACATGATCAATTTTTGTTTCAAGATATTTAAGGTGGTTCAAATTTTGTATTGTTTCTGCTATAGGCTAGGATTCACAATGTACTTTCATCACACATTATTTTAATTGTATCATTATAACCTTGAAAGCCTATCAACTAAATTATGCACAAAATGTGAAAAAAAAAAACTAATTACTTTTTTTACATTTTTAATGTCAGAAGCTTTATTTTTCTTTTTTTCATCTTTCTCTTTCAATTCTTTTTCATTGCCTTTCATTTAATAGTATTCAAGTAATTGATCAGATGTCACCACACTAGGAACATACTCCCTTTTACATAAGGTCTTAGATGTTGTTGATTTGTCCTGATCTTAAGGCCACTTAACAATATATTTGAAAACATATCCTAATGATTTTACTGGCTTTGAAGCTTCTAGTAAGCCTATTCCATATGGGCTACCTTTAGTACTGTAACCTGTTGTGTCTGAGGTGGTAGACATTCTGGCAATCAGTGTTTCAGTGGAACTCTGCGATGGTGGGTCTGATGACAAAGCCTGTTTAGGCATTGGTGATTCAATGAAACTCTGGTGGATCTGATAATAAAGACTTTGATCCAATAAGCCTGGGTGAAGTTTCCACATTTTTCTTGTCAGAGGTCACATTTGTGGCATAGGTGTCATTGTGAGTAGATTATCTTACTTCGACTGTACTTGAGTCATCTTCAACAATGTCTGGGCCTATCTGATCATCATGAAAACTCTTACAAACATCAAAAAGCATTCCAGCAGCCAAGTCTCCATCTCAATCAATAACTTTTGATTTTGTATTATAGAATGCATTTAAAGTAGCCTAACATGATCAATTTTTGTTTCAAGATATTTAAGGTGGTTCAAATTTTGTATTGTTTCTGCTATAGGCTAGGATTCACAATGTACTTTCATCACACATTATTTTAATTGTATCATTATAACCTTGAAAGCCTATCAACTAAATTATGCACAAAATGTGAAAAAAAAAAATTAAGCTGGCCACAAGTGGTACACCATGATAACCAGTTGTGACCATGAGGTGGCCAAAAATGGAACATGTACACTTTTATATGTACCTTTTGTGGCCACCCCCTGTTGAAGGGTAAAATGGTTACCGTAGTTTAAATAAAAATGTCAGTGCCATGACAAAGTTCAACTTACCTTTACTAAAAGATGTTAAAATCATAAGCAAAAATGTATTTCTTCTTTTAGATGTTACTTGATATAAATAGTTGTGTTCCTTAAGAAATTTGCCAAGAAATACCACAAAAACAGCTTGATAACAACACTTTGTAATTTTCAAGAGCCAATGACTGAAATGTATACATAATAAAGCCTAAAGAATATGTTAGGTGTTGTGTTATTGATTTTGAACAAAAGGACGCCTTATTTTAAATGATTTAAAATAAATGTGGCCAGAACTGAAGCAGCTACCCTAATGGTGTTATTTGTGTGATGGCTGTTGTAATCTTGTTGTTTGGGTGATAGTTCTTTTGATGTTGTTTGTGTGATACCGGAATAATGTTTTTGTGAGCACTGTTGTAATGTTGTTATTTGTGTTGTACTGGGATAATGTTGTTTGTGTGATGTAGGTATAATCAAGATTGTGACCTTCATGACAGTCCACTGCAGCAGTATGTGGTGGCCTCCGGATAAATCCCTGGCGGGGTTCTTGCACTTGAGTGTATTCCTGTCATTAAGTGGCCTCACGCTCTACCACTTCATGAACGCCATCTATCTTGGTCCGGGCTACCTCCCTCCTGGCTGGGCCCCGGTAAGAACTACCAACAAACTCTGTAGCCTGTGTTAGCCGAATGGACAACGGGATTTCTCCCTGCAATCTTGTGCAACACCAGGGCAACCTGTCATCGGCAGTCAAGTCTAATATAAGAGTAACTCCTTAGACCATGCAGCCACCACAGCTGGCTCAGCATACTGTGGGAATGACTATTTGAGGAATTATGATTACATTAGGCTTCTGTATAACTGGTTCTTTTAAAATTGAATTTTTTAATTCTATTTGCAACTTTTAAATTTCACAATTATTATTTAATCATTTCAGAAAATATAGAATCAGTTTTTCTTGATCACTAAAGCTAAGATTGATAGGACACTTAAAACGGAACATGTAAAAGGAACAAATAACATAAAGGACATTTTTATAAAATTACTTTCTCTCCCTCTTATGGTTTAGAACGTTGCGTTGCACGTTTCACACCCCGTCCTGATGAATTCTAATGGAATGAAACTTAGATAAAGAGATTGAGTAGTACCGATCAATTTTCTTCAAGAAGCAGCCATTACTTCTTTGTTCAGTGGCAGAAATCTATTTTTTTGCTAATAGAATTTAGACAATTTTTTATTAAAGATCAAATGTTAACTGTTTGTTTCAGGAAAATGCGGATCATACAGACTTGTTACAGTTTTGCAACACTTGCCAAGGATATAAAGCTCCAAGGACCCATCATTGTCGCAAGTGTGAGCGCAAACCTTTACTATCAGTAAAAATAAATTTAAATATTTTTATAATTAAGGATTTAATTTTTGAGTATGCAGATTTAAGAGTATGTCATACGGACAATTAATTGGGATATTGAAAACACAATTGTATAAAGAAAACAAGAAACTACAATAAAGTGCCGTTTTATGCATTTTTCAACAACAACAGTGAAATTGGAATCATTGAAATAGTTTTTTTAGTTTTAAAATATTTTTTTCCAATTTTGTTGTATTCTTTTTAAAGCCTGAAAATAATAATTTTCGTTAAATATGCTGGCTATGAAAACAACATAATTATAAATTAGATGTTTCAGATCATTTGTTAGAAAAAACATTGTGAGAAGAGAATATTAAATTTAGTTTCTTTGAACCTCTTTTCTGGTTAGTAAAGAAACTGCTTTAGTGGTTGCATGATCTAAGGCGTCACTTTTGCAATAGACTGGACTGCTGATGATGGGGAGATCGCGATTTAAATCCCAGTCAGGTACACTGAGGGTGGATTGACCTAAACAATTTTCTACACTCCCTCCACACAAATGCAAGTACACTTCCTATACATTCAACCTTCTTCAACCTTAACTTATTAGTGTAATTAGTACATATGTGTACAAACCAAACAGGTAGTAAAACGTGGTGCTAAAAGTAGTATTAAAGCAACTCTCAAATTACATCAGTAGGGCCTATTTTGTATTTGAGACAAAGTTAGTGTCTGCTGTACATATAAATCAGAATGTGAAGCTTTTAGTGCTGTTTCCTTTTCCTAAATATTTCATTCTATTTATTTGTTTGTGCGTCATATCGTACTATTGGGCTATCCGCATATTTCACTAATGAGGTAGGGATGACTAAGTTAGAATTTCAGAGGTAATTTACATTCATTTTTGTGAAAGAGTGGAAAACTCTTTAGGTAAAAACACCTTTGCTACACCCAGCCAGGATTTGAACTTTGATCTCCTCGTCACCTGCTATCTAACCAGACCAGATGAGTTTGACGTCAGCGCACATGACAGCCAAAGCAGGTTTTAATAAATATACCAAGGTTACCTTTTGATAAAAGCTAGAAAAAGTATGACACATAATAAATTGATGTATAAAGAAATAAAGGCCGGTCCTTGCTATTTATCCTATTTCCATTATTTGGAGATAATATTAAAATTGATAGAAAGCTAAGATGTTGTCACTCTGACTCTTTTGGCTTTATAGAGTTGACACAAAAAATCTCAAATCCATTAAAAGAGTTCATTGAAAGAATTCACTCTGACTGTTTTATGGTATCTTAGGATAGTTTTTAAGAGTAATCAGTTGTAAGAAAATGAAGAACACATGACCTAATGTTGCTATTAAAAGCTAAATGTGCATTTAAGGTGGCAGATGTGTGATGAAGATGGACCATCACTGTCCCTGGATCAACAACTGTGTGGGGCACAAGAATCACGCCCATTTTGCTGGTTTCCTGTTCTTTGCTGTTTGTGGCTGCCTACTAGCCAGCGTCACACTCTCCTGTTCTCTTTACAGAGCGCTCAATAGGGTAGGTAGTATGTACTCCCTTTACAATGTGGAGATTTGCCAATATACACATATCTGGGACAGGGGGACTAGGAAAAGAAAAACTCCATGGTGTCAAGCTATATTGACCTAGTGGCCGCTGTCTGCTGGCAAAATAGTACCAACTTCTGCGTATAGAGGGTGTCATGTGGTCATCCCAAGGAACCCTCTGGTCGAATTAAGAGGAACTAGGAAAATCAAAATACTAGAGATGGAAATACGAGAGACTTCAGGAAACAACTTAGGAAAGAGAAATACTTGACTAAATGTAATTTATTATTTACTACTCTGTTTTATATTTGGCACTGTCTCCATGTATTTCTAAGTCAACAAGCAATGATTTGTTTTTATAAACTTTTAGTCAATTGGAGCCTATTTTTATTTTTTATTAATCAGCTTTTTGATAAACAAAATAATCTTGCAGCTGGCCTAGCCATATTTTGAGATAATTTTTTCACATGTTTACCATTGATACCTTTTAGTTTCAATCAGGGTTGGGGGGAGGGGGAGAGGCAGGGGGTACAAAGTCCACTTATTTTCTTATTTTATTCAAAGTAAAGCCAAATTGAATATATAAATTTCCCCCCAAGTTGATCATTGTTAGAATATATATATATTATTTGGGAAATAAACATAATGTGCCTATTATTAAAACTTAAGATGCTAAATAATAAATTAGGGATGGAACCTCAAATCCTTAAGAATATTCAAGAAAATTTCAGATTCGAGTCTCAAATCCTTAAAAAAAATATAATTTTGTCTTCAATTTTTTAATGGAGATTTGTTTTAGAGCTTTAATAGTGCTTATTGGTGGTTCATAACCAATAATAATTATAGGATGAACTCAACAACCAGGCCCCAGACCAGTAATTTCACCTAAATGAATGTATGAATGATATAATGAATTGATTATAAGAAAGAATGTTAACATTTAGTTACTGTTTCTATTTTATGTTATTCTATTATATTTCCTCTTATGCTCACAAGTTTTTCCAATATTCGGATTCGGATTAAAGATCCAGGATTCAGAATTCTCTAAAATAAATATTATTTATATTATATTTGGAAGAAGGTACAGGAAAGGTGGATAGAAACATATATAATAATGTCATGTTATAACTAGAGTTGGGTCTAATCCACTATTTTAAAAATCCGAATCTTCAATTTATCTTCGAATCTCAAATTCTTATCCTAATCTTGGAATAGTCCTGAACATAAGAGGAAATATAAATATAGTAGAATAATATAAAATATAAATAATAACTAAATGTTAACATTCTTTCCTATAATCCATTCATTATAACATTCATACATTCAGTTAAGTGTTAAATTACTGGTCTGGAGTCTGGTTGTTGAGTTCATCCTATTGTTATAAAGGGTTCTTAACCACCACCAATAAGCAGTATTAATGCTTTAAAACAAATTTTATTTAAAAAATTGAATTAAAAAAATATTTGAGTCTCAAATCCTAAATTTTCTTACATCCTCTAATCTTGAATATCCTTAAGGATTATAGGATTCTATGGCCCTTCCCTATTTTGTAGTCGTTGAAGCCGGAATATTTTCCAAGGCAAAGTCGAAGCTGAGAAAGATTTGAAGCAAAGTCAAAGCTTTTAAAACTCTGTACATCCCTAAATTTCAACTTCACTTTCGATTATTGATATTGTGACTTAACAAAAGACTGGCCATGATCCACTCTTGGTTTTTCTTGACTAACAGAGTGAGATGCTCATATTTCCTCAGTGACAGACAGCTAAGTGAGGTGAAATAAAGATAAGGTTCAAGTTAGCAGGTTCTCACTTTAGACATGTCTGTGTTTCAGGTCTGGTACATGTACTACGGCACAGGCACGGAGCCGATAGTGTACTTGTCAGTCACCACTCTTATCTTGTGTGTGTTCTCTCTGGGGCTTGCTATTGGCGTAGTCTTAGCCGTCGGCATGCTCCTCTTTTTCCAGGTAAAAGGGTGTATCTTATATTGGTTATTATAATTATTATTATTCTAAGGTGTTCTGTCTTACAACAGGTCCATTCCCTTTGTCAATGAATTTAGACTGCCAATGCTCCCTGTTCTCCGCCTCCTTGCGCTCCCAGAATTTTCTTCTTCAAGTTCAATATTTGAATCCTACTCCTTCCTAAGCTCCTCTTTTCTTCAACCTTTCCTTCTATGACGCTGTGCAGAAGACAGTTCTTCTTAAGGATGTGTCCGATTCAGTTTGCGTTGTAACGAAGAATCACATCCAAAATGTATCTCTTCTCACCCACTCTTCTTAGGATGTCTTCATTTGTCATCCTGTTTGTTCATCTGATCTTCTCAAGTCTTCTCCAGCACAACATTTCAAAGCTTTCCACGTATTACTTTTCTATTTTCCTAAGAGTCCAAGTTTTTGCTCCATACAGTGTGATGCTCCATATGTAGACCTTCATCAGTTTCTTCCTCATTTCCAAACAACTTGCTGGTCAGCAATAACCTTTCCTTGTTGAAAGTTTTCTTGGCCATGGTGATCTTTGAGCTAATTTCCTTGGTGCAGTATTAGTATAATTGTAAAAATAGAGGTAATTACTGTTCCTAATTAGCTGTAAGGGTCATCATGACATTTATGTACACTCAGTTTACCCTCAAAGGCAACAGTCTTACCTTGAGTTATGGCACTATCTTGTAAGCTTCACCATAGTGGAAACATGTAAGGTTAGCTTGCTACCTATCAGCGTAAACAAAGGGTATGTACATATCATGGATTATTTTTACTAACAACGGATAATATGAGCAAAGTATAGGCCACACACTAAGTAGGTTTGGACCAATTACAGTTTTTAGCAACTTTCCCAATGCTCTGTGGCCCACACAGGTGGTCATACAGTATAAGGTGTAGAGCTTGCAATATACTGTATTGCTGGTAATAGAGGGGTCGCATTTCGAATCTCGGCTACATGCACCATCTTTTCTCCATGCTAATATGTGTGCACTTCCTCCAAACTAAACTCCCAATGCCTACTTAGAAAGACTTATTAATAACCTTGATATGTATTGTAATAGCTAAAAATACCTTATCTGGTGCATGTTTGATTCATTACTGACATTTTGTGTGTGCAAAGCCTTTTATACTTTGAGGAGAAGAAAATGCAGAGTTAAAAAGTGAGTTTTTGCATCTGAATTAGTTTCATGTTGGTAACATGTGTTATTGACCAAAATAAAATGGCGATGATACTTTAATTTAACAAATATCAAGGCTAAAAGTAAATAAGAATATAGTCAAAGTTATTTTTCAACCCTAGGATTAAAGAATAATGTACCAAATCAAGCACAAACTAAAAATTTACATTTGGTTTTATTTACAACAATTTGTGAAGTTAATTTGTTTTCATAAACAATGTATGGTTATTGTATTTAAGTACCGTATTTCATTTTATTAATAGTTGAACATTTTTAAAGTAACTGTCACTATTGATGATGATAATAATAATAATAATAATAATAATAATAATAATAATAATAATAATAATACATTGACAGTACCTAATACATTTATAAATGATTTAACTACACAATAATATTTACTAAATCCCATAAAAGAATCTTTTAATGATTCTCTTTTTTTTATTTCATATTTTTTCCAAATTTAAATATTTATTTTTATTTTCAGTATAGTTTTTTTATCCATCTATTGAGCCATTTTGTATTGTTTAGTTTAAATAATTCTATTTGATAACCACACTACACTAGCGCTGTGTTTATTTCATTTGTACTACCTTTTGCTGTGTCAGCTTTTGTAAACTTTTCGTGATGATGAATACTCCGTTGTTCGGACAGGAAGTCCTGATACAAGGGACAATCGTTCGTTCTCTCTCGGCTGAAATTTAAACTCTTGTGCATGTTGTTCAACAGTAATCCAGGTTTATTTATGTACTCCTGCTATAAATTGCATTAAATATGTATTTAAAGAATCATTAAAATAAGTGCGGAATTTAATATAAAAAATAATTTAAATTAAAAAGTGTTTTAGGGAAAAAAAAATAAATTGTAATATATATAGAATCTGCGTCTCGGAAGAACATGGCCTCATGGAAATCACAATAGTTAATTATATAATAGGAAGAAGGTATAGGAAGAGTGGATAGAAACATAGGCTATAAATGAAACAATAACAATTACAATAAAAAAAACACAGTTCACACTTTACACTGCTGCCATTGCTACATTATGGCAAGTAAATCTTTGAAATTTCATGTAAAAAACAGTCAATTTCAGTTTAAAAATTGTTTTATAAGAAAAATAATTTTATAACATTTAAAAATCACAAATAGGCCTACCTCATTAAAAAAATAACATTAATATTTAGGGGTGTGCGAAGCCAGTTTTTTCAGTTCGAAACGAAGTCGAAGCGAATATTTGAGAATATTCTCGAAGTCGAATCGAAGGTCGAATAAAATTTAAACAACTAATAATAGCTCTGAAAACAAATTATTTTTCAAAAAAAAACTTGGGTATTTTTAGCCTTAATATATTTATATTTAGTTCAAATGCTATTAAATTGATACATTTTATCTAACTTTAATAAAACATTATAATTAAGCCTAATTATGTAATAATACACAATAAGACATTTACCCTTTAAAAAAATATGTAGACCTACTAAAAAAACATTTACTTGGGCACGTAAATAAACAATTATAATTTACTAAACAATATAGGTATAGACTATATTAGGTTAAATCATATGCTAAGAAAATATTTACACAGGTCAGTGACATGCAATGATATTATCCTACATTTGATTTGCAATTAAACTTCTAAAAATATTCACTTCAGGGCAGGTTATGTTATAACTTATTTTTTTAAAAAGAACGCATATTAGGATAAATTATATCAAAATCAAACCGCTTTTATAAGTTAAAATAAAAACAAACATTATAAGAAAATATTTACACAGGCAGTTAGTTAGTAGTGTCACTTTTTCTTCAAGTTATTTTGAAGGAATGTTAATTCCTCGACATGAATAGGAGTCAACGATTCTCGTCTGGCAGTTACAATGTTTCCTGAACTAGAAAAGACCCTTTCACTACACACACTTGTAGCAGGTATTCCCAGGTATTTGAGGGCTACCTTGGAGACATTAGGGTATTTTCGACAACCCTCTTCCCTCCACCAGATATAGGGGTTTGTTGATCTAGGCACTCGTGGTTCATTTAGGTATTCCTTCACTTCACTATTGTTGTCTATTGCCGGTTGGGTGGTATTTGGTATGGAATCAAAACTTGACCATAGTCCAGAACTAGAAGAGGAGCACGAGGGTTGTTCGTCTCTTACGTTAGGCTCTAAAGATGACTTGTCACTCAACTTCTTAACTTCAATTGCTAGCGTGTTTACTGCCACCATATCATCAATCAAGACACCTCTAAATCTTGGGTCGCATAGCATGGATGGGCAGAAAATAGGATCTGAATCGTAGAAACTAAAGCAAGATTTCAAAGCCTTATCTAAACTTCTTGCGAACATTACACCATCCTTCTTGCTGGTGATAAAAACATTTAGATGGGATTTGAGGCAATGAAGGATGGGTATAACCATTGAAGAGGTTGGATAACTGTCCCCACTGATCTCCTTGGTGGCGTCAGCTAGTGGCCCAAGAACCTCTACAATGCCTGCCGCTTGCTTCCATTCAACTGCGGTCAGGACCTCGATGTTATTTTCTGAATTGGCAAGTTCAGCTCCAACAGCTTTCCTAACAGCATGTAGTCGAGAAAGCATGTTATACTCGCTGGACCACCTTGTATCCACAAACTGAATCAACTCGAGTACTGGTAGTCCCATCTCTTCCATTACAGAATGTAATCTTTTTCTTGCGGATGGACTACGACTATAATGACCCACAATTGCTTTTGCTTTTGTCAAAAGCGTACAAACCCCAGGACATTCTGCTTTGGCATCATGGATAGCTAATTGTAGGG
Source organism: Timema bartmani (assembly GCA_902151455.1). Taxonomy (NCBI): domain Eukaryota; kingdom Metazoa; phylum Arthropoda; class Insecta; order Phasmatodea; family Timematidae; genus Timema; species Timema bartmani. The sequence goes on from CABFWB010000922.1 coordinate 83,735, forward strand.
AATGGGCAAAACATGGAATAGAAATAAACAGGGAATTAACTGCAGAACGAAAATTTGGAGCATTATCGCTGACACAATATATTGGAAGTGTAGGCCTATCTTCATTTAAAGCAATGCCCCATTCACATACAGCCTCTTGCAGTGTAGCTCTGATGTTCACAGCTGTGTGTGATTCATTAAGTAGTACAGTGTTCATTGTAAATGACTTGTACTCAAAGTTTGGTTTTAAATAATGACACGTCAGACTTATGTAACTGTCATGTGCACGTGATGTCCATCCATCTGAGGTAAGCGACAAAGCAAAAAGTTAGGGTAAATCATTAATAAGTTGACATTTTAAATCTGGTTTTGTCTCATCATATAGTGCTGGCACATAGTTTCGTGAAAATGTAGTGCGGCAAGGAACTTTGTAGTTTGGCACTACATGTTTCATTAAGTTGATGAAGCCTTCTTCCTCCACAAACTCGTATGGCAAGAGACTCATTGCCAACATTTTTGCAATCTGCTTTGTAATTTTGTGTGCTACTGGGTTGGTAGGCTGCATGATCAAACCTTTCTGAAAGGCACCTTGAATTGTTGACTGAACTAGTGTGTCTTTTTTAGGAGCTGTGGTAGAATCAATTTTATTGCCTTTTGCTCTTTTAAATTCATTGAAATGAGATGGATGCGTCTCTAGATGGTTTGAAAGTGTTTTTGTTGTGCCTGCAATAGAGGATTTTAAAAATTAAAAATCTGAAATCAAGAATCTAAGTTATATTTTAATCCAATAGTAAAAATATTAGGGTTGAATGCATTAAAATGATTATTTAGTCCTAGCATTGAAGCAAATTTAAACTTGAGAAATTAAAGAAGTAATTTGTAAAATCCAATATTACTGTTCAATCTAACACATTAAAATAAAATGTAAATAAACTGCAACACATGCGCTAAATAAGTTATCGTTGTTATTTTTATTTAAATTTTAAAAAAAAGGTAAATCTTTTGGTATTACGAGAAAAATATACATTGTTTTAAAAAGGAACACGTCTTTTATAGCAATTAAGTCACCTGTTGGCGTCTTGTATTTTTTCAGGCATATATTACACTGGGCAGTTTTCTTATCAGAAGCTCTCGTGAAAAATCCCCATATTTCACTTTTATTTTTCTTTGTTTCGGACATTTTCGTAGGCCTAGCCAAAACTATTAAGAAGTTAATAAAAAACAAAGTATAGCAGCAGAGAATTAAACATGAATTATGAAACTGTTTAGTAAATACGTTTTTTGTCAATATAGTTTCAAAGTCAAATGTAACCAACATAAAGTCATCGAATTTTCCATTCAAGTTTTTAGGTTAATATAAATAAATTATTTAATATTTAATTTAAAAAAGTATAATTTAAAATTGAAACAAAATTTATTCAGTAAAGGGTAAATATGTTTACTTTTATTCTGTCTCAAAATTATTTTTTCGACTTTTTATCAAGTTTTTAATTTATCTCTCGGCGCATGCGTCGTAACATTTTCTGTCGAGTTGAGCAAATACACGTGAAGTTCATTTCATTTCAGATTATTGAAAAAAATTATGCAAAATTCAAAACAAAAATATGATTTTAAAATTATATATTGTTTTAAAAAATATATATATATATTATTTTTAATCTTTATCACGTGAATTTAGGACATGTGGGGGTGAAGATAGCTGAACGTATTTAATTTGTGAATCAAGCAGGCCGTGTGGCATTGAATATAATCGATTATTGAACTTGTTTAACTATCGATAGTTATTCAATATTTCATCAAAACACACTATTTAAAATTTACAAGTTATTTACCAAGCGAGAATAAGAAAAAAATACTTACCGAAACATTATTTTTTTTAACAAAAATAGTGTGTTCAGCATTTATTAAAAGTGGTCACTAATCTCAGAAGAAATATTGAGGGAAAATAATTATGTCAAGAGTCACAATCAACTAGTCGTTTTATAACCATGTCCTTTTGTGTCAATACATAGATATTCAAAAATATCGAACTAATCGATATTTAACCTATAAATCGACAGGGCCCAACTTTGAACTTTCGAAAGGTAAACAAATGAAAATAATTTGTATTAGAAGCTTGCGCCCTATATATATTAATAATCATTCTATAATTCAAAGTTTGTATTTGAATTAAATTGTGAATTGTGTGTAGTAAACATGAATATAATTTATTAGAATAACAGCTCAGAATGGTAAAAATTGAAAATACTTATATTTTTTTACCGAAGCTTCGAATTTTTCGAAGTAAATTTTGTTTGCCGAAGTCGAAGTCGAAGCTAATTAATATTCGCTTCGACTTCGAAATTTTCGAAGCTTCGCACACCCCTATTAATATTATTCTTCTAATAAATGTGTAAAAATATTTATTTGCAAATTCTTTCTTTCTATCAATTATGCTTGCTTTTCTTCTTCTTTTTTTTTAGCAAATTTAGGTTAGATAATGTGTAATATAAAATTATGGTAGAGTAATAATCTTATTGTCAACCTTTATGGTCTTGAGGTAAAGTGCTCGTCTAAGGATTCTATGAGAGTGGGTTCAAACCTAGCTGGGGTTGACAGATGTTTCTTGAGCAATAAAAATTTGTAACACAATTTCCTTCGGAGGGGAAGTAAAGCCGTCGATCCCATGTCGATTCCAGCATATAAAAGAATCTCTAAAAGTAAGGCCTTTTCCAGAAAAATTGTTAGGCCCTTTCACTCTAGCTCATAGAAATTCTTGAGTGCTGATACAATCAGTCAGTTCAAAAAGTGCATGTTAAATACTTCAAATAAATAAAAACCTATTAATACATTCCACCATACAAACCATAGATAAAACAAAAATAAAATATAAATACCCAACTTTTAATTACCACAAACAACCAGAGGTATATCTACAACATTTGACTTATATGAATTTTTCCATCTTAAGAAAATTTTTATTCCTTTAAACTGTTAAGCAAAACAAAGAAAAGCAAAAACTTACCTTTGGATTTTACAAATAATTATTTTTTTTCTCTACATTACAATTATTAGATAGTTAAACAATCAGGTTGCTTAAGTAAGTTGATGTAATGAAAATTATAATCAAACTTTGTAATCTAACCATCTCTTATTGTATTAATTGATTAGTTGTTGAGTTATGTATAGAAATCAGGAATGGGCCCTTGAATTCCCTGAATTCTTAAAGATATTCGAGATTTAAGGATTCGAGAAAATTTCAAATTTGAGACTCGAATCCTTAAAAATATATATTTTTTCAATTTCTTAGATGAAATTTGTTTTAGAGCTTTAATACTACTCAATATTGGTTCAGAACCAATTTTAATTATAGGATGAAGTTAACAACCAGACCCCAGACCAGTAATCTAAACTAAATTTGATCCTTAAAGTATTATTATTATTGGTTCTGTCTCAGGATAGGTCCATTTCTTTTGTTAGTGAACTTAGACCGCCACTGCGCCTTGTCCTCTGCCTCTTCCTTCAGCTTCAATACATATCAATAATAAAAAGATTTACTGTCACTTTTTTTATAATCAAGGTACAGGAAAGGTGGATAGAAACATACAAAAACAAACAAACACAATATGGCTTTTACAATGAAAATAATAACACCGTTCACAATGTTCATCGCTACCACTGGATAAAGAGGTAATGGCTACCTCTTGAAGAAAATTAATTGTTACCACCCAATCCCCCGACCGACGTTTCATTCTATCGGAACTCATCAGAATCTTCCATCTTTATTTACAACAAAACTAATTGCTAAAATCTATCATAAGGAGACACGCCAATTTAAAATTGGCGCACAACTCTCAGCTCATAGGTGGAAATGGAGCAATTTAGTTTTGTCAAGGAAAGCGTTACCAAACTGGAGTTTGGTAAAACTTGGTTGTAATTACTTGAATCAGTGTGAAAATGCTTTGCTTGTAAACATTGATATTATTTCAATCACAAAAACTCGCCTATAGTTAATTTGCAGTTCAAATTTACAATTCAAATTTGCCTTTACTTTAATATGTATAGTATACATAATAACTGACACCTTAGCTCAGTCGATAGCCTGTCTGCCTACTGAGCTAAGGGTCCCAGGTTTGATTCCCCGCATGGCCGAAAATGTATCATTGATAAAAATACGGGTTTAACCATGCACATTGATAAACTAACTGCCAGGGACTGGATGTTGTGCTAGCCAGCCGGTAGTGGAAAAACTGACCCAGACCACAGGCTGGAAACAGTCATGGATGTAAAAAAAAAGTATACAAAATAACACTAAGAAAAACATCAAACACAAAATAGGTCTGATACGATCTATTCAAACATTACCTAGTTGTATGACCACAGAATTGATCTGAACAGTTTCCAATATTTCAGCTTCGCGCTATTCATCAGAACCAAACTGCCATAGAAGACTGGATAGTAGAGAAAGCTAAACACCGCAGAAGAGAAGGCGAGCTTGATTTTGTGTACCCCTACAATCTGGGCTGGAGGGAAAACTACAAACAAGTACTTAGCTGGAGCTGTGACCCTCTAGGGGATGGTTTACATTGGTCAGTGGTAGAGGGCTGTGACCAATACACCATCACTGTAAGTACGTCTCTGTTTCTTTCGTCAGATCTCATCAAAATATGGCTTAGCTAAGTCAGCGTTGATGGGACAAGGCCTCTACACTTAACAGATAAATGTAAACCCAAAAATTTACATTCAAAAATTAAAACAAAACACATCACATTCATTTTTTAGGTTTGGTTGTTTTAAATGTAAATGCTTGGATCTACATTTTCTAATATAATTATTGCATAGGCCTGACATATTCGTTTATCGTTTATTATGTAATCTTATATTTTAATATAAAACCAAGAAATGCCAATAGAAGTAAAACACACTTAGATATTAAAAAGATGAACACAGTTTAGTTTGCGCACTACTGCCACTGGACAAAAAAGTAAGAAAGGTACTTTTAGAAAACTGGTTGCTACCAGGGCTGTGGGGTTGGAGCTGTCGAGTAGTTCTGAAGAAATTTTGGATAGAGCTAAAGTTAGAAGAAATTTTGGGTAGATTTGGAGTCGAAGTTGGTAAAATATACCAACCTCAACATCAAAATAAAAACTTATAATAAGGAAATATGTCATTTTAACATTATACTTTTTTATAACCATTTATTTTATTTTGATTGACAAATATATTCAAATATATTATATTCACAATGCCAAAGAAGCTTCCCATGAAGTAATCACTATTGGATAATTTTACTACAGTATTTTTTTTATTACTAATTAATATACTTTAGCCATTTCTGAAGGAGTCTATGTCAGACAGTAGAAAAATAGGAGTCGAAGGCTTTAGATACCGACTCCACATCCCTGGTTGTTACACCCCAATCCTTTGACCCATATTTGGTTCTTAATATAATTTCTTAAGAGAGACCATTAAAATAACAAATTACGTTTTTCAAATGTCTTCTATCCTTCCAGCAATTAGACAAAATTCCACTTTCCTCAAACAGAAAAATTCAAGAGAACTCAATAAACATTATTATAAAATTATTTATACATTGAGCCTCCTCACTTTTAAAACATTTCCATAGAGAATATGAAACATAGTGCACAACTCCTGAAAAAGGGAGGAATAGAGAAAAAGTGAACGACAATGTGATACCATGGATAGGTTTCTTTTAGAGGAAACTGTTATCGTTTTGTGGAGTTAAAACAGTGTAAAATGAACCGTTTTCCTCTTTCACTTTGTAGGACATATTGTATTTGTGCCTCTATTTATTCTTATAGTGTACGGTTGCTTACACATTTATACTATTAAATACCTGAAAAGTGAAACAATTAGGTACTCAAGTAATTCTGTAAGCTTGTTTTTTCAGAAGGAACAGCAGCTTCAGAAGTGTGAGAAGCGACAGCGCACACGGGTCTACAGTGCACACACACCGTACTCGGGCTGGTGGTTCCCTGTTGTGCATGGGTTTGGGGTGTTTACACACCCTCCCTTCACAGACGAGGCACGGATAACTCTACAGAGAGGTGACACAATCCATGTCACACGGTGGAGAAAGTGAGTCATACATAATGAACATTTGCGAGCTGGTCACTGCCACAAAAACACTGCAACAAGGTCACCAGAATGTCAAGCAATATTACTTATATGGGTGACTCAAAGTTGCTCACAATTGTTGGCCAAGTCACTGTAGTCATGTAGAATGGCCGCCCTGAAATATAACAAGGCCTTGTCTGCTGGCATCCTGGTTGTGGCAAACGGGTTGCAAGTATGACCTCATACCAGGGCTGTAGTGGAGCGGGAACCTGTATAAGCAAAAGCCAGGTGTACAAGGGTTGGTTTTAGGAAGTTACAGGAATGTGGACGAGGGTAGGGGTTAGCGAATTCTGAGAAATCTGCAGTCAAGCGCCCGAAAGAGGGGCAAAATAGGGAGGGAAATAACCAATAAACTGTACCTAACAACGAGTAGTGTTTCTATGTGAGATTAACAAATAAAGGAATATTCAACAAACCTAGTACTAATATTTTTACATTTTTTGTTCCAAGGATCTTTTTATAATTATGGCGATTGATAAAAATAAATAAAAATAAAAAAAATAAACTAATAAGTATAAATTTAATGAAGAAAGCCCACCAAGGGAAATAGGAAAGTGTGAGAAGAATCTAATGCACAAAAGTGACATCTTTCTTTCTTCTGACTTCTGTACTAGAAATAGTCAAACACACATTTTAACACAAATTGAGTAATAGTTCGGCATTGTTGACTTTACCAAACAAAAAGAGAAGAGGGAATACACACTACACAAACACTGAATTACTCCATTTTGAATTAAAAAAGAAATTGATATAAAAATACTGTTTGTTTGGAGGATAAAAAGACAAGCGACCTTCACTTTTCTAATGATGATGTGTGGGAGATTCTTAAAACTGAATATTGAAAGCTACTTTATTTAGGGGTGTGTGAAGTCCATTTTTTCATTTTGAAATGAGTCTGAATCGAATAAATGGAACATTCTTGAAGCCATATTAAAGTTTAAATACTTAACCTTAATTTTTTTATACAGAAAAAAATATTATATTATGCTTATTTATATAACTTTATACAGTAATATTATTTATTATTGTTTAATATTTGTCTCATTCTAAGCTGATAAAATAAGTTACTATCACAACATGCAATTCAATTACTTCAGATAATTTTATCAGTATTAATTTGTAATATACAAAATAGCTTATAATGGCAATGATTGAACATTAAATGAGTATTCTAGATTCCAATATTTTTATGGGTAAACCTTTGTAATTGTCAACCCGGAATTAATTTTCTCAACAAACCCAAATAATTGTCGGTTGTTCAATCCAGGTACTGGCTGTTTGGAGAGAAGGTGTGTCCAGGTGCATCAGGTGACACTTCCTCTCGTGCCAGAGGTTGGTTCCCGCGACCTTGTGCTGTCGAGGTCACAGAGGGACCTATGATGACACCCTTCGACTCGGGAGACAAGAAGGACAAATAAGCATCAGATGTTAATGTTGTAATTTCTCGCACTCCACCTCATGTGGCAGTCCTTGCAAGATGTGTGACTTTATGTTAAAGTGTTTGGACAGACGGTACACCTACTGAAGGACTTAATTCAGTGATGATGTAATAGAAAAAGTAACTTGACCATTATATGTTCTTAACTTAAAATACCACAACCTCACAACTAGTGTGGTATTTTATATAGCACAGGGAAATAATTGTCTCCTTGATAGTTTCTATACCAACATAAATACCAAAAATTAATATCACAATAATTTTGTGTTTGAAACAGTCTCAATACAAGAGATACATTTTCATAACTTTTCTCTAATTCAAAATGTTATTTTTATTGGCATAAAAGATTGCCTAATTTTCAAATTTGACATTAATTTTTCAACAAAATTTTTATTTCAATTTCCTCATGGCTCATTTTATAATTACTGATATTTTCCTTTTATTTATAAAATTTGGAATCATATTCTATATATTTACTTTCACTCTCAAAAACTAAACACCTATTTGCCTTATACAAATGTTAAGATTAAAAGTCGGAACATTCTCCTAAGGGGCTATCCTTAAATTAGTATTTTTTACCAATTATTTTAGACTACCCCCCACTCACCCCTTACATAATTTCTTATGATTTAGTAACTAGATTATATTCTGTAAATTGAAAAATGATACTTGAACATGGGAATCAAACTCGGGTCCTTTGGCTTTGTACACCAATGGTCTAACCAGTCGTCCCGGGCCCAGGGTCATTCTTCATTCATATTTTAAGCAGAATCTGTTATGGATGTTATGTTAATAGTTTAGAGATAATGATTGGTAATAATGTGAGTGATATTAAATATTAGAATACTTTTGCTGCATTAAGTAAATAAAATATAAGTAAATTTTTATAATTAAGTTAATATATTTATTTCTTTTCTGACAAAAAAATTTTTACATCAAGATGTTTCATAAAAATCATTTATAAAAAAACCCTACACAAGATGGATTCTGACTATACTGACCCTCCAAAAAACCATTACATAATTTAAGAATGGCCCCTAACCAGCAAAAAAAGACTGCCAATTTGTGTCATGCAAAGTCCATACAATTTAACATGTTCACTATGAATATTATCATCATAAACTGTTTCCAGCCTGTGACTGGGTCACTTTAGTAAAATGCCTATCCTTCCCCAATTTTTCCTCCCTTACTCTTGTCCATTACCAATATTCACAGAGAGATAATTTTTATTCTGTAAAGTTGAATTTAATGTTTTCATTGGCATGTTTATGTCCCTGAGTGGTTTAGTTGTGTTTTTAAGTCTTAGGCATCTAAGTTAAACATTAGTTTGGAGGTGCTTGTAGTTAAAAAGCGTTGACAGTGACACAGCTGTAGCGTTCTTGTACTAGAGAGTCCGCCGTAGCTTTGTGTTCTCTTAAAATGTTAGGTATAATCTGTTTACAGTAACTTGAGATTTTTCTCACAGTTGAAAGCTATAATAAACATTTTCGTATTAATCTTTTTGGGTATTTATTAGCGGCCTACAAGCTCAAGAAAGTTCTTTCAATCTGAATTATGCTGTAGTTAACCTCTTAGAAAGCTCCCCAGTACAGTGGAGCACAAGTTCAATACATATGTATACATTTAAAATTTAAACTATGGGGTGTGCAAAGCTTCTAAATATCTTTGACATCAACAACTTAAAATAACTTTCTCATCTTGGGAACATTTTGAATAAAAAAGAAAATGTCGATATTATGAACAGATTTTAAGTGTCTGACATATTTTAGCATAAATAATCATTTTTAAAACTGTTACCAAAGAGTATTTTTCCAATTAGGAATTAATTTACATATTATTTAGCGTAAGATTATATTGATTCAAATATGTCAACATTAAATAAGTGTGCTTTGTATTTTTAATCCAAACCCTGCTCTTTACCTATTTGCAATGAATGGATGGTTAGAAGTAGAAGTAACTTTATGTGACAACAATAAAAACCTTATCTTTGACTTCAACTTTGACTTTTGCTTCACATCTATAAAGTAACTTGACAATTTAAATAAAAATCAAGCGATAATTAAAAAATTATATTAAAATAAAGCTCAAATACTTGAAATAAAGTAAAATAATTTATTTGAAATTAATAATATTAGAAATGGACGAGAATGATTTTTATTGCGAAACAGGACCAGAAAAATTCATAATATCGAGAACGGGAAACTATAAAAATGATGGCTTGGAATAATTTTAATTTAGATTATATATATATAATCTATATATATATATAATCTATATATATATAAAATCTAAATTAAAATATATATATATATATATATATATATATTTAAACTAGTATGGTATGGCTTCAGGGTGTCTACTGGGTCAATAAAGTAATAAAAAAAAGTTTATGTAAGTCCCTGAAAAGTCACGAATTTTCAATATTTTGGAAATAAAGTTACGAAAATATTTTTGTTTTAATTTCCCATGCATTGTAACAACACAAATGTGTTGAATGTCAAGCCACCTACTACCTATGATGTCATGAATTATTATTAACACCGTGTCTTACTACCCGTTTGAGTTGTACACACTTATGCTAACGTGTAATAGTAGGGTGATTGTGAGATGAAATGGAGGACCTACAGTTTAACGTGGAATCCGAACCATGGTAGAGGCCTGGCATTCCTCACATTCACAAGTTGTGATTAATACACGTCTTGTCAGAGGTGAAGGAAGGGTTTGGCAATCAGATAAATCTGTGCTGGGACCAAGGATTGAACCCCGAATCCCCAGCACAAAAGTCTGACACATTACCCCTAGACCACCAGGTCACCCTCTGATGCCATGCACTAGCCGCAAGTTGCCTGATTGTTTTTACCATAATACCAAGGACATATAGCTAAAGTTTAATGTTCTATGTGAGTGCATTATGCATATATATACATTATATAATGTTTGACCATTTAACCCCTTTAGTGCCCTACCCATTTCAGAATTCGCGCGTGAAGAATGCCAGAGGCCTGTTAGGTTTTGTGTGTGAAGAAAGCCACAGCTATTTCCTTATTTTTTAAGGGTTTGCAAGAAAATTCGCCAAACCTTTATTTATGAAGTGATTATTTTGATTTTTCTATCATTTTAATCCGTATGTACTGTTCTTTAATAATAGTGAATTAATACAATTTAATTAAAATTACTTAATTTCTAAATTTTAGGTTTAATTCTAGATTTTTTTCAAAACTAATGCCAATTAACATATTTAAAAAAATATTATATACATTTCAATATTTTTTTGCTTTAGTGCATTTAGTTTTATACAAGAAAATAGTTTTGAATATATATGATTATAAATAGTAATTACAGGAATTTTTTTTGATATCCTACATTAGATATATTTGGACCGTTACTGCCTGCCTTACAGCAAGATTTATTATATTGCTTACCTTATGAATAAATATTTAGGTCTACAGATAATTAATGCATTTTTCAAAAAACCTTTTATAGCGAATAATTTCTTATTTAAAAAAAATGTATAAATTTATAAAGTCATGATGCCTATTTACTTACATTAGTAAATAAATCTTTTCATTCACACAACATAACATAGAAATCTGAATAGTATATTTTTGTAAACTCAAAACGATTTATCCAGTACATTTGAAAACTGTTTAAAAAACTATTCACATCAGTATGAATGTGAGCCACACTTATATTTTTCAATGCAGCTCATACGTAAACTGGCGTTGCACTTAGTACATTGAGTACGTGACCCCTCCCCATTGTAAATGATGTACTTAACTCCCAGTTCCAATAACTATTTACAGTTGATTTTTGTTGCAAACCTTAAATAAAATAAATAAGGGAAATGTTATCTTTCCAGTGATATATGACCCTACTACACTATCTCTCAAATAAAGCGAGAACTAGCTCAAATCTGAAGAGCCGACCTCATCGGCTCTGGCACTTTTAATGGTAGTAGGCGGATCTGATCAGATCGGCTCGTGGCACTAAAAGGGTTAACAAAGGAACTTTGTGGTCAAAAAGTCACTAATTTTTGTTTCTCCAACTCAGTAGACACCCTGGACTTGTAAAATCTTGGACATTATTAAATATTATATTTAGGCTATATATATATATATAGAGAGAGAGAGAGAGAGAGAGAGAGCCTACATATAATATTTAATAATGTGTGTGTGTGTGTGTGTATATATATATATATATATATAGAAAGAGAAAG
>CABFWB010000922.1:95772-114865 GCA_902151455.1 Timema bartmani
GGGGGGGGGGGGGGGGGCAAATAACATTTTTTATTGAATCAAATGGAAAGATTTTGAACATATATGAATAATATAAATCGAATAGTTAATTTAATATATTTTTGATGAAAATTATTTTACTAATTAATTTATTTTAAAAATGGTATTCTATATTTACTATTGGGAGACTGCAAAATATATATTTTTTTAGTCTTCTTAAATGTCCTTTGGGTTTGAGGCCCCTTAAATGTTCTCTAGAATTGACACCCCTTAAAGGTTAGTTAATTTAACACCCTTTAATCCCTATTCTTTGTTTGTGGTCACAAATAGTTGACCATGGAAAGCTACTCCCTCCCCCCTCAACCCACCCACTCTACCCTCATTTCTATCCCAAATTATGGTAGAGTAAACATATCTTGGTCCTCTAAATATTTCAAGCTCTCTTGCTTGCCGAACCTAACAAATAACTGTTGATAGACAGCACAGTGAGCCATGTGTTTCTCAACTTTGGCTCACCACAGGCGTTAAAATATCCCCCTGTTCCCGCTCCCCTTCCAACCCCCGTCCAACGGAATGAACAAATAACAGTACCGGAACAATACACGCATCCCCCCCCTACCCCCCGTCTAAAACTCCATGGGAAAGAGCCAATCCCGCCCGACTTTAGGGAATAGATAAATTCCTGACACTTTCCTGATCAGTCAGAATCTCATCCACCCCTTATTAATATTTTTACAATAAAAAAAACTTATTCCAATTGTAAATTTCATAAGCAACATCCATACTCAGAGTATATCATGAGTCATCTATCCCCAGATATATAAACAAGCTCAAATCTTCTGAACCGATTAAAACAAATGTGACAAAATCAGGAATAAAGAAATGCGCCTAAAAATAGGCTTGCAACAAAGTGTACTATTCACTAAATATTCAAACTTCAATTTGGCTTCAACAATATTTAATATATTTACTTTTGAATTCAATAAGTGGACTTCACACAACCCTATAAATAATCGTGTGTAAAACATATCAAGATTTTAATTGTGGTTTGCTTCACTTTGATGTTTAGAGTATGTGTGTGTAGATTTTGGAACAGGTTGAAACAAATGTAAAATGTAAAATTGTTAACCTTTACTTATTAATAACAATGTTCAATATAGCAAAGAAAATGTTTTGATATCATAGAATTTTTTTATTTTATTATATGTTGGGGCACCCATTACTGAACGCTATAGAGAGTGGGGCAATACTTGTGATCCAGATTGTTGTGTGGGATACAGTCATTGGCTAATTCAATGTTTCTCAACCTTTTTATCAGGGTGACACACTACTTGCTAGTTTGTGACGCACTTGATGTAAAAGTCTTGTCCAAACTCTGAGTTAATGAAATCCTTAGTAGTCGATGCATTTAAAAACAATTTTTTATGATTAAAAATCTACTGTAAAATCTCTAAACTAATATTAATTACTAACTAAAGCAAAAAACATTTTTTTGGGTGCAGTACTTGTTGACTCGTTGTTTCTTAGAACTTCTAACTAAGATAAACTTATTTTTTATCTACAATAGATCCATAGCTGCCAAAAAATATTAACCCGCTCCCATATCTTTTCTGGAGTTTATTGACTTACTTGTGAGCTTTTATCATTGGTAAATTGTTACATATATCATACATGTGTGTGCACATTAGGTGTTTTGTCTGACACCTTAGCTCAGTTGGAAGCCTGTCTGTTATCTGAGCTAAAGGGCCTGAGTTCGATTCCTGACATGGCCAAATAATTTATTATTGGTAAAATGTGGGTTTCCTCTCAGACTGCTGAATTAATGGCTGGGGGTTGGATGTTGTGTCTGTTCTAGATTTAAGTTTGTTTCTAAATTGTGTGCCAATATTAGTTAGTTCGTAAAGTGCATTCTAACTATCTCAAATAAATTTAAAAAAAAATCATTCCCTGACGGACATGGAAGCCTGATCTGTTACAAGAGGTCAACTTAGGGTGTGAAGTGTGTAAAGAGCCAAGCGGAAAGGGATAACTATGCTAAGCAGTGGTGCAGGAACGGGGGTATAGGGGGAATTATAATTTTAACCCCCCCTCTCCCCTCAAATAATATACTAAAACTTTTGGCTAATGTAAAGATCTTATTGAGGTAAGACACAATGATCACACTAAGTTAACATAATAAAAATAAAATGTTCTTGGAGCACACACTGAAGAAGTTTTGAGAACTCTGATAGTGATATCAGCTACATTAGCTACTGCAGAGAGAAGTTTTTCAATGCTTGGACACATTAAAAACTATCTTCGCTCCACGATGAGACAACGTAGACTAAAGTCACTGAGAAGCTTAACAAAATTGAAATTTAAAAACTACTTAGTGGTCTTATAGCTAGTAACAAATATAGGGTAAAGGTCTATGGAAACCTACTTTAATTTTTAGTGTTTCATAATTTTTAGTTGAGCCTGATCAGAAATAATTTTTCTTAATTTGTTTTGTGTGTATTAATTCTAATGTTTGGAATGACCAAAATAAATGAGAAAAATGCACTATGAGACCATTAAATACAGGTATCCCTCATACGTGATCACACTTTACACGTTTTTGCTATAACGCGATAAAAAAAAAGCATGTTCAGCTTTAATTTCACAGTCACCCTGTGTGGTGGTGGTGGCGTGACCTTGTGCAAGCACATTCCAGTGAAGGCATTGATATTTACTGTACAGTTTGGTGTTAGGGGGGTGGTATTGACAACATTGGAGATGCATGGGTGGAAGTGAAACAGTCCTGTATGAAGGGAGTTGGGAAAAATATTTGGCCTGAAGTTTCTGATTCTCATGATTTTGATCCTGAACATGAGCTTTCCAATTCAAGACATGACATCGTTGACATAGCAAGATGTTGGATTTGAGGACATAGACCAGGCAAATTGTGGATGAATTGCTGAATATTTTAAGCACATTGACAGTGCAATTAGGATCGTTGAAGAAAATGACCTTAACATGGATAGAAGCGCCAAAGTTGCTAGAGAGACCCAGAATTCTTTGGCTTGCTACAAAGAACTCTATAGAGAGAGGAAGAATACTGCCTGTCAATTAAGTTTGACCATTTCATGAAAGAAGTTGAAAATTGTCAGTCTAAAGAGCCAGGGCCTTCACAATAGCAAGAGCTTACCATTCCAGGGCCTTCAAGAGAGCAAGAGCTTACTGTCCAAGGGTCTTCAAAAGAACTAAAGCCTACCATCCAAGGGCCTTCAAGAAATCCAGTTAATTTATCATGCGATTGAAGATTAACATTAAGTGTACCTGTAGCATTGTATTAGTTAGATAAATTAATAAAAATTTTGTTTACAAATATCAGGGGATAGAAGATTGACAATAGGTGTAGGCTACCTATAGCATTGTACTAGTTAGATAAATTAATAAAAACTGCATTAATTTATAAGTTTTAGGTTTTTATTTAATTTTTTCATTTGGAGTAATCCCTATATCACCCATGTTAAAATCAATTCACTTGCGTTTTCGTGTTACTCAATTATTTATCAGAACCAATCACTCGCGTCATGCAAGGGACAGCTGTATTACATTTCCCTGGTCTTCTTTTAATCTAAAAAATGTTATTCCCTATAAAAGCACATGCTTATTTTTACCCCCCCCCCCCCAAAAAAAAACCATCCTGCGCCACTGATGATAAAATTAAACAATAGAAAAAATAGGAATTAAAACTGATTTATAAGTTTTTGACTAAAGTAAGTTATAATATAATGCAAAAAAAAACCCAACAACAACATAAAATGGGCCCTTTAGAAAATACAAACATATTTGATGTATCCAAGTTTGATGACATTTTACTATATTCAGTGGCGGTGGAACGTTTTAGAGTCGGGGAAAGGGGGGGCAAAAATTTCAAAATAAAAATTATAATATAAAGATTTTTTTTTTGCCAGTAACACTTTATTGGCCCTAAATGCATAACCTCATTAGGGTATGATAAGAACCGTTCTAGCATATCAGCCTAAGTATTTACTCACCCACAACTGTGGTCTAGAGGTAGAGTCCTTGGCTCACAATCATTTGTTAACCGATGACGAGGAGGTCGAGGTTCGAATCTCGGTCGGCGATTTTTCCATCTTCACTCAACCACCTCTACGCAAATGCGGATTAAGCAGGAAATAGCCCATGTGCTAATAAGCGTAAAGATTGATAAAAAAAACTAGGCCTGACAGAAAGTTCTGTAGTTAAATATACAACACATAATTTGAAGTGATCGACCAAGCCACTGTGACCGTTAAATGTTTGTGTTGGTTTGTGTCTAACGAACATCAGGTAAATTGGATCAGTCTCAAGAACATTAACCCGTCTAGCAAGTGACAGAATAGAATAGGTGGACATACACGATCAAACATATGCGTGAATTAAATCTGATAGACTTTACAGATCAATATAAATTCAATCAAGCATAATATATCTGTATGGTAATAATAATTATATCATCTCAAGCAGAAGCTCTTCACACATATACTTCGTAGTTTGCCGTTCGCTTTATGTTAAAACCCAAGTTAACAAACATACAATCACACTTAATAAAACGATAACACACTCGGCGAGGTCGGTAACCAACTGCTTGGCGCATGCTCAATTACTATGATTTTGGCGCAATAAAGTTTCATTGTAGCGTTCTGTACGGCGCACGCACCAACTAGTAGTCAGCGCGTAATTTAAACAATGATTCAACTATGGCTTCATTCCAATTTTCTTAACTTTGGTATAGAAACAATTGAAATATAAAATATGTTTCTATTTTATTTATAGCACAAGTCAGAAGGGGGAGGGGACAAAACCTTGCTTTGCCCCCTGTGGCCCCCAACCCCCGGTCTGTCGCCCATGACTATATTGCTATTGTTATTTTCAGTGTGCCTTTGTGAGTCAGCACACTTAGCTTGACTTGTTTAGCAATGCTCAAAACATTCTACACTCTGGTGGATAGACTGATAGAACTGTCTCTGATTAATACAGCAACAAACGAGTCAAGAACTGATTGTTACATTATTGCATAGCATAAAACTGATTGGGTCTATAACATTTATGGTACTTTTGATTTTATAGTATATTCGTTTTAAAAAAAAGCCTTACCTTGCAGCGTTATTAATTACACAAGACGGGGAAAAATTAAGGTGTTCATATACCAAGACAATTTAATAATTCATTAAATATTTGCTTGACTCACCTATTTCACAAGTTATCGTGAGCCGCAAAGGTCTAAACATTTACTGTATACAAATACCCATCCTGTACATTCCTCAAGATCTCTTCTTTAAGGATACTAGTAGTACCTCGGTGAAAACACATCGCTAGGTTCACAGTAAAGGCTAGCCTCAGTTGTGACATTTGTTTTACTTTTACGCAAATCCGCAGTTTATACTGACCCGACCCCTTTTTTTTTAATGAGATGGGTAACCGCTTTAATAACACCCATACATTCACTAGTTATTTACTTGAGATATTTAACTTGCACTTTCTGAACAGACTGATTATATCAGCACTTGAGAATTTCTATGAGCAAGAACGAAAGGGCCTAACAATTTAGCCAGAAAGGTATTTTAACATATCTTCCAGGGTTCTTTTACATGTCACAATAGACTTGGGATAGACAGCTTTAGTTGCCCTCCGAAGGAAGTTGTGCCACGGATTTTTATCGCTCAAGAAAAATCCGTTGACCCCAGTTGGGTTTAAACCCACGAACTTCGGGTCCTGAGACGAGCACCTTACCCCAATAACACCGAGGTCGACCATTCACTAACTAAATTATGTAGCCCGATAGATAAGCAGAACCTTCATCATTTTCTAAAGGCTTTATTTATCCGCAACTAAAAGTAGATTCTAACCTATTTTATATTAGGGGCGTATGAAACCTAATTGAATAATATGAAAAATTCCCCAGGTGAATCGAAATTCGAATATTTAAAAAAAAAAGCGTAATTTTGGAAATAAAATGATTTTATGTTGCAAAACTATAAAACATTTTCAAAATGTTATATTGCAAACATAATTCATATATTTCGTCCTTAGTTGATAGATTTAAGTTACTATCACAGCAACTAATTTAATTATTAAATTTTTTCATGTAATTAATTTTTGATGGAAATATAAATACGGAATTTAAAAAAAATTGAAGATAAAATGTGTATTTTAACTTTGACTTACCTGCTTCGGTGTCCGCATGATCTAAGGCATCACACTCGCAATATACTAGACTGCTGATGATGGGGAGATCTTGGTTCGATCCCGGTCAGACTAATACCTGAGGGTGGTTTTTCTGAATGGTTTACCACTCTCCCTTCATGCAACTGCGGGTACACTTCCTTTAAATGCAACCCTCCTAAACCCAGCACGTTTGTGTAATTCGTACATATGCGTACAGCTCGCATGGGTAGTAGGACGTGGAGATAAAAAACTTCAACTTTGTTTTTTTTTATCACCGCTTCTTAATAGGTTAGGCGCTTATATTATAATAACTGTAAAAAAAGCAGAGGTGATAAAAGGAGCATTCTAGATATAATATTCCCACATTAGCGTGAAAGGAAATTGGAAAAACCACTCAGTAGAACCAACAAGGATCCGACTCCCCAACCTTCCCGTCATCAGCGGGCCAGTCTAACTCGAAAGTGACGCCCGAGACAAAGGGTCGCCACACTTGATGAGTATGGGAGCTACTTTCAAAAGTTTTGTGAGCTACTCAGCATAAAAATTTGCCTATCGCGTGTCGGCTATTATTGTAACACGCACAGAAGATTTGGCATCACACATTTGTCCAATTGGGGGGTGGGCTCTGCGGCTTGGATTTGTAATTGTAATGGAAACAGCGTAAAAAAAGTTAGTAAATTTCGCATCGGACAATATTTTTAATCATAAATAAAATATATATTTTAAAATCTTGGTTTGTAGCTTACTGAGAAAATCGGCATTTACTTCCGTCCTTGTATGGTGATAAATTTTAAACTCCTACTTGAATGCAGTTATCAAAATATTAACCTGTGAGTCTACTTATAATTAGTTTTTCACCGCCATCAGTTGGAAATAATGACTCAGACAGGCAAAGCAGAGTAACGCCTTCACTCGGAGCGCAACACGAACCAGAACAATCGAGAACACATATGATTAACTCGAGACAAGCTTCTTCAACGATAAGTCGCTTTGGGACGTAAACAATATATTTATAGTGAGCTATCGAAGATACCGATACCCTGCGATCGACTCTTTGGAGACTGAAGCGGGTCTTTAAATATTCTTATCGGTAAAGATTCATAATTGTTCAATCCAGAATTTTACTTTCCGATAGAAGTTGAAGCTAACGAGTATTTGAAGGGAAGTTTGAAGTTTTATACAAGTTTTTTACTCCTCTAGATTGATATTAATCCCGTTTCCAAGGCTTGTCTGTACTACAAGGTTTATTTTAACAAGAGGTAATTTTAACTCAACTTTATTTGGTTGCGAGTGTACCGACCCAGCTCATGAATCAACGCACACATCAACCCCAATGAAACCGCTCGTTCGGCTGCAATCTGACACCCTCCCTCCCACACCGCACTTTAAAATGACTCTATAATCCGAGCCTAATGAACGAAAATTGGCAAAGTATGGCTGATGCAGTCCGTGTGGTTTGGCTGACAGCTCATTACTGGGATAACAAATGCGGTTCGGAGGAACAATGGCTTAGGTTAGAGATACGTGGCTGAGCATTTACTTTCAAATGAGCAGATTTGTCTGGGTTGGCCTAGTTGGGACCTTAAAATATACAATTATTATTTAGTCTGGCCTGTGTTCATCCATTGTAAAAACGATTTATTTTAATACACCCCACATTGATGGTCGAATGGTCTGACTGACAGTGTAGGGTGCCTGAAGGCACATATGAAACTGGCACAATCGATTCTGGTCTAGGTAGGCGTCGTCTTGTATTTAGTATAGCACCACTCTTGAGGAGTACTAAGTCTGACTATGAAACTGGCCCATAACACCATTAATTAGTAAAGCATAATATGTGCCTTACGTTGGGTACAAAATAGGTGACTCGGGTAGACCTTGGGCTCCTCACATTGTCTGTAGCGACTCTGTAGTGACCCACTTCAGTGGTCGCATGGTTTAAGGCGTCACTTGTGTTAGACTAGACTGCCGATACCTTGTAGATAGAGGTTCCGGTCGGGTGAACGGAGTTTTTTTTTCAAAATGGTTTTCCACTCTTACTCCACGCAAATGCGTCTATACTTCCTTTAAATTTCACCTTCCTCATCGCTAACTCCTTAGCGTAATTAAGACATATGCGTATAACCTGAACAGTTAGTAAGACGCGGTGGAAAAAAAAAAAGACAAAGCCTGTGTGGTGTATTCGGGAAGATAGTTGAAAAGCTCTCGCACCGTTTGCTGTACTAATGATCTGGCAAGAACAAAAAGATAATTTGACAAACTTATACTTCTGTTTAGCTAAGATATCTGAAATTTCCTTGAAAGCTCGATATATCCATTATTGCCTTCCACCACGATACCAGTGTTTCACAGTTCCTGAACCACCCGAAACATGGACCATTGTTGATGACAACAATGGTGAAGAGGTCTCAGGGCCAGATCTTCTCAAGTCAAAGGCTATCTGATGGCTCGTGATCACTTGATTGCTTAGTTGTAGCTGAACATTTCCGCATGTCCATCACAGACTCAACCTTAAAATATGAGTGAAGAATGACCCTTGGCACGGGACAACTCACGGATAGCTCAGTGGTAAGAGCATTGGCGTACTAATCCAAAGGTCCGAGGTTCAATTCCCGTATCCAAGATGATATTTAGATCCGATAATAAGCGTAATTAACGACTATAATAGCATAGTTAAATGATTTATCTTATATATATATATATATACTTATTAAATCAACAACCCGAAGGCAGGTTTGATATGATTTTTATCTATCCGGAGCTCGGCATACAGATAGCCTTTCGACTGGTTAGTGCTGCCTGCACCATCTGATATAAATCCCATGTACTAGGGGAGTTCAGATAGTGTGGTGGTTCCCCGTTGATTTCCACACTGAATTTCTACGAGAAAGCGCCTACCAATTTTTCCAGGAAAGGTATTTCCACACACCTTCCAGGTTTATTTTACATGCCACAATCGACATGGGACCAACGGCTTTAATATTCCCCTTGTGTGAGGATTTTTATCTATAACCCTGTCTGGGTTTGAAGACACAAACATCGGGTCCTGAGGCGAGTAGATAGAGAGAGAGAGAGAAAGTCTTACACCTTAGACTGCGTGACCACAAGAGTGCGTATCTAGAATGTTCCTCTAAAATTTACCTTCCACATAATATGCACCCCATTACCTATTTTTTATTTATGATTCAAAATAAGCAGTGCTATCCAAACATTTACTTGACGGGGAGAAGGGATCGGGGGAGGGGGCACAGAACATCTCAAAACTATAGCTTCTTTATTTCAAAAATTAAAACATTTAGGGGCCTATTTAATTTGTGTAAATTTTCACCTCTATAAAGTCGTAAACCTGCTCTTAAAATTTAATCTTATGAATCCGACACATTTTCATTGCTCTATAATAGTTATTCTATTGGCTATAATAATTTGACATAATTATTGTCGATCTTTGAAGGGGTAGAGGGAAGTATCAAATTACACTCTTGATCAACCCCTCTCCCCTCCTACCACACTATAGCCGGGTGCACCGTTGAACGCAAGTACATACTACTATTTTTGAGTAAATACATTTTTTTACTTTCCTAAAATGTAACATAAAGCACTCATGTTATGGTGTATTCCCCTGTATAATCTTCATCGAATGACCAATAAAAACTTGAGTGGTAGGCATAACCTGCTACGACTTACTTACTCGAAAGTTCATTACCACACTTACAAAATTACGCCACCTATCCCTATCTTGAGCTATCTATATCCAGCCCACCTCATTACAACCTATCCCTATCTTGAAATTTGCGAGACTTGATTATTCTAACAAAGTCTTGTGGTGAGTACAGGGTATGTAACTCATCATTTTGTTACCTCCTCCATTCCCCAGTTTATTCTTTCTAAGCACCTTGTTTTCGAACACCCTAAATTTATTTTCGTCATGTAGGGTGAGGGATCATATTTCACACCAATAGAGAACAATCTGTAAAATTATTGTTTTGTATATTCTGAGTTTTACATTCCTTGAAGACAGGTGAGACGACAACAACTTACTGACCGAGTAGTAGCATGCATTTCGCGACTATTATTTCCACTCTAATTTCGTTATTGCTAGTTACAATTGTTCAAAAATATTTAAACTCATTAACCCTGTCAGATGCTACAACTAGAAATATAAAATTATGGCTTCACCACTTTTGGAAATTATTAAAACCAATTTTCGGTAACGTGATATAAGTGGTACAAAGTCTACACTTTGATCGGGAACTTAACTCAAAAAAACAATTCGGATGGGCTAATGTCAATAAAGCGTGAACTTTTATTGAGATGCGTCTTTTTTTTTGGGGGGGGGAGGGCGTTCTATGACAAAGATGGATGTTCAGTTATCACTATAATGACTTCCTGGGGACACCTTCACTATTCGGACTATTGAGCTGTCCTAGTTAAAGTACCTAGAACAATAGACTCCTCACAAGGATCTATTCCAATATTGAGTCATCATAGTTTTATATCTGCACATATATTTGAAATGGAAACTAATATTGATCCCACAATCCCTACTTGTGTATCCATGGTTATAATTCACTTGTAAAAACTTATCCGAAAAAGTCATAGTTCAACCAAACTCATGATAACAAGTACTAGCTCAACTGAACTCATTAGAACATGTCCTAGCTCAACCGAACTCATCAAAACATGTCCTAGCTCAACCAAAATCATCAGCCCACGGCCTAGCTCAACCTAACTCATAATAACACGTCTTAGCTCAACTGAACTCATTAGAACATGTCCTAGCTCAACCGAACTCATCAAAACATGTCCTATCTCAACCAAAATCATCAGCCCACGGCCTAGCTCAACCGAACTCATAATAACATGTCTTAGCTCAACTGAACTCATTAGGACATATTATAGCTCAACCTAACTCATAAAAACACGTCCTAGCTCAACCGAAATCATCAGACCTCGGTCTAGCTCAACGGAACTCCTAAGAACAAGTCCCAGCTCAATCGAACTCATCAGAACAGATTCTAGCTCAACAAAACTCATAATAATACGTCACAGCTCAAACAAACTCATTAGAACACGTTCTAGCTCAATCAAACTCATAAGAACGCGCCCTAGCTCAACCGAACTAATCAAAACACGTCATAGCTCAACCAAACTCAAAAAATCACGTCCTAGCTCAACCAAACTGATTAGAACACATCCTAGCTTAACCGAACTCATTAGAACACGTCCATAATCAACTGAACTAATTAGAACATGTCCTAGCTCAACCTAACTCATAATAACACGTCTTAGCTCAACTGAACTCATTAGAACATGTCCTAACTCAACCGAACTGATCAGAACACGTCATAGCTCAACCTAATTCGGTGAGCTCATAACAGATCACAGACTAAGATTGATCAGTTTATAGACCTTGAATCGATTCTTGGATTTGATCCAGATCAATAAACGTTATGGATTCAGACCAAACAAATGAATGCATTGAATCAATATTTCCAAGATCCATTCAACGATTCGTTCAAAAAGGTTAATTTATCTTGACTTGACCTATTTAAAAAGATGAATCTATATTTTTGAAAAAAACCCAAACCAAAACAACACCTAACAGGGCTTAGTAAAATAAAATGTGTGTATGTTTTAAGAATATGCTTAATTTAATCAATTAAGTCAGTTAGTAATTTATTATGAGGGCGTTTGATTTTCACCACGTACTCGTTCGGGCGTGCTTTCCGTACATTAATCACGAAAATTAAATAGGGATAGTAACTGTATCATTTTAGAGGAAATGTATTCTAATTTATGTGGAGGAAGCGTGAGATACAATTTTTAATCCTGACATGAGTGGATCCAGAAGGGAGTGGGGGCGCCTCCCCCCTCAATGATAATAATTTGAAAATTAAACCAATTAACTCTATGTTATAGCCACTACTAGCTGCTATGTAACTTAATGTCTCACTATCAGTAGACAGTTGCTTCGCGTGTCAACACCACCAATAATTAAATTAAATTTTTAACACATAATTTAAATAACAAAAAACATAAACAATAAACTTGTATGCATTAAAAAAATGCTATCATTTATTAGAATTATATTTTTTCACTTGGTGATGATTGAGTAACTAATTAAATCATTTACTGAAAATTTAAATAAACTTAAGTAAATGCGTAGAACTGTGCCGGGTTTCTGCACCAGAAATAAGGAGTTTGAATGAATCGTCTTGTGGACAAGCTAGTCGCCCACTAAGGTGAGCTGCGCCGTGTGGAACATTCACCAACTATCGTGGTACTTGGGCTGAGATAGGCTATGGAGGTTGGAATATTCTTTAAACTAATAATACCACCTCTTCGTCATTCATTCTGAGAATCTAATAAACTTTGATAGATTTTACATTAAGCTGTGTAGAGTACTTTAAACTCAGCTTAAATGGCCGAATTCGTTTGCACATAACAGTATTTTGTTTGAGAAGTGATGATTATTTTTTGCTAAGGTAAGTTTTTTGAAGTTGCTAGATTTAATTGGGTCAAAATGTCATAGTAAATATTTACCTTTTTTTAATCACTTTCCTCCTTTATTTTTAATTAATTAAATTTACTTGTAAAAACACAATGAAAACATGCTTTTAGACTTCGCTGGTAACTATATAAAACTATACCTCAATCTAATGTGCATTTTACTTATCAAAATCAACAGTAAAAATAACCCACTTCGGTGGTCGCCTGGTATAATGCAATAATCTCCTGTTGGACTAGATTACTGAAGACGGGGAGATCAAGGTTCGAATCTCACCCGGATAAACTGGGGATGGTTTTCCCTAAATGTCTTTCCACTCTCCTTCCACGCAAATGCGGGTTCACTTATTCTAAATACAATCTTACTAATCCTTAACCCATTAGAGTAGTTAGGACATAAGCGTATAACCCGTTAAAAAAAATCCTGTGTTAAAGTTCTAGACATGCCGGAAGCACCCGAATGGTGTCGGAATGACACGAGAGCGTATTCCTCCCACGGTTCCTTCCACAACCCCCGCCCACTCAAGCACGCCGCGACGCGCCGAAAGGAAATAATTCTTCTCTAGAAACCTCGAGGGTCCCGGCACGGAAATTTCTTCTCGGCGTCGCGGCGCGTCTTAGTGGGCGATAAGCTTAAACGTCACCGGATTGACTTCCACCTATCTACTAAACTGGAACGGCGCCTGGAGAAATAAGATTTCTCTTTTCTCACCCCTCCTTCACTCGGTATTTGGATAATTGGGTGTTTAGCTCACTAAAAGGATCTTGCTATTCAATCAACGGCAGAATAGGACACGCTGCTGCATTTGATTGTATAGTATGATTCTGGTAGGAAGAACAGTAGGAGTTAGTTACTAAAGTTATTCAAACAGTTGTAATATATTCATACATCAAGTAATTTTATCTGCAGCTGTCACTTTTCATAGATATTATCAATACCTATAACATAAGACAAATGATAAAGTAAGATTTTATCATTGTTGGCCGTAAATAAATATATTTGAATTTTCTCTACTGTTTTTCCATCCTAAATCAGGGTACAGTCGCCTACTGTTCACTGTTTAGCTGATGTCTGTGAGGATGGTATCGATAACCTCATTGACTAGCAAGTATTTATAAGTTTTCTTCTGAAAAAGTTTTAATTGCTTAACATATGCTCAGACTTATTAGAATATGATTTAAATTTTGTTCTGTTGACTGGCAGCAGGCACTTTTCCCGTCTATTTAGTTAAAGACAATTTATAATTTAACAATGATTTTTGTTTATGAGTAACTTGCACACTCAGCACCATGTTGCTGGGATGTGGAACATACTTGAGTGTTATGTTTGTGTGGGAAACTTATATTAATTACCTGCACGATGACGTGTATTAGTCGTATATTAATGTAATGTCTGTTTTGTGCCTTTAGGAGCCAGTATGTTTATTGTTTAGCATCTTAATTTATAAACATTAGTGTTCTAATGCGTTATATTATTCCCGGTGGCAATAGAGTTCTAGGTAACATTGTTTTATTGCAAAATTGTTCTACCGATATAAATAAATATAAGCGGATTTGACCACTATTTTGACTTGGGAGAGTGGGTATAATTCCTATAGAGCTATTGATGATGGACAAGTCCAATCGGTCATTGGAAAAGGATAACATTACATAAATATGGTAAATTAAACTGAGATAGCCACTTTGTAGGTTTTTTTATAAGCTATCGAATGAATGAAAAAAAGTGAATAGTTTATTGTCTCGCACTCTTAGTGCAGATACTAGGTTTAGGTGGATTTGTTCACCTGTATTTTATTGGCTCCCGCGGTTCTTGTACGTCCGAGTATGGGCTTTGATAAGTCTTACGTAATTATTATTATTATTATCACCGTGTCTTACTACCCGTTCGGGTTATACGCACTTACGCTAATGTGCAATTGGTAGGGTGATTGTGAGATGAAATGGAGGACCTACAGTTTAACGTGGAATCCGAACCACGGTGGAGGCCTGGCATTCCTCACATTCACAAGTTGTGATTAATACGTCTTGTCAGAGGTGAAGGAAGGGTTCGGCAATCAGATAAATCTGTGCTGGGACCGAGGTTTGAACCCCGGACCCTCAGCACAGAAGTCTGATACCTTACCCCTAGACCACCAGGTCACCGATCCACTAGTTAATATATAATTTTGATACCATCAGTTTGAATATTCTTAGAGATTTATCATTGTTACTAAATATTATATTTCTTAACTAAAATAATTAATATATTTGTTTTTGAATGTTATCACTTCTATCATCCCAATCAATGGACGCAAGCTACTAGTTCTCTGCTCTGTTATATTCACGGAGTTCCTTTCACTCCTATCGTCCCAATCAATGGACGCAAGCTACTAGTTCTCTGCTCTGTTATATTCACGGAGTTCCTTCACTATATTATGTTCTAATTGAACGGTTCAACATCTTGGGATGTGGGGGTAGAGTGAGTTTGTCTTTTTAAAGATAATCTGGGAACACATATCGCGGTCATCCTTGATCATTATTTGGACTCAAGGTGATCGTGAATGTCAACTGAGCAAATCGTAGCTTGTGTCAATGTCGCCACTAGTGAGCGTGCATGTGTCACTAGAGTTTATTATATTATTCATCAATGTGGTTTTGCATTATTTGTCGAATCAGTAGGCGGGAGCCTTGAGCCTATTTATTTTCTAGTTATGTGAATATTTCAGTTTAGAAGGTTCACTTATGTATATTTTTTAAATTCAAAGTAAAGATTAGTTAAATGTATTTTTTTTTGTCAGTAATTCATTTAGTACGAGTAACGGAGAATCGTGACGTCGAGTTATTATAGTGCAGTTTTATAGAATGGTGTGGCCGCGTGCGCCGATATCTAATTGTTTCATGTTCGATTTCTATTTTCATTTTTGAAGGACTTACTTATGTTAATTATGTAAATAAATCTTCAGTCAAAAGAAATCAATCTTTAACATGTTCCAAGTAAATGATAGGTTTCGCTCTTATAGCTCAAACGTGGGGTGTCTTTTTTCAGAGCTCCACTTAAAGTAGTTGTCACCTTTAAGTTGAATAATTTTTGTTTGTCTCTTCAAAACTTTAGTTAGGATTTGGTCCTGAAAATATCCCGTTTTGGAGATCTTTAGGACAAGTGTATATTCAGTGTGAATATATTCTTGAATGTAGGTGGGACCCTTAAGGCACACAATTTTTACACAGTGTGCTTGCCTCTTTGGGCAAGTTACTGTGTTATATTCTTGAGGCGAGCGAGTAAATATCGTAATCTAGTTTTGAAACCCCGAGGTTAAGCTTTGTTCTATTAAATTACTTTGATTTTTACATATTATTTTAAATCTGCTTTCTGCTTTAATTCATTGACTTAGTGTATTTTTTTAAGTTCCTTGTAAATGTAGCCATTCTATTCCCTAATTTAGTAACTGTTAGTCAAAGATAAGCTATAGCATAATTATTGTCGAACTAAGAAAAAATAGACAATTCATTTGGTATCCTCCTTGCTTAATTACCTGTACGGTCGTAAAATACACATTCCTGGTGGGATACTTCAACTAGACTGGGTGACAGTCCACCTCAGTGGCGTAGTTGGTTAACGCGCTAGTATCATGTTAGCTAGACTGCCGAGGACGGGGAGATCAAGGTTCGAATCTCGGTCGGGTGAACTGGGGTGGCTTTTCCTAAAAAATGTTACGCTCTCACTCCACGCAAATGTGGGTTAACTTCCTCTAAAATTCAACCGTACCAATTCCTAGCCCATTAGCCTAATTAGTACTTAAGCGTATAACCTGAACAGGTAGTAAGACGCGGTGCTAAAAAAAAGCTAGTCTGGAAAGGGTTGCAGATATTTGTAAATCAATATATTTTGCAGAATGCAAGAGAGTGGTTGTTAAAAGGTTTTTAACTGAATTTTACATGTGTAAAGTATGTGTTTGATTTAGTCATGTGCATTTATTACGAGTTTTCTTAGGTAATTTTTGGAAAATTTGAAGTAATTCTTTTAGATATTTTGTTCACCAAAATCCGGGCCATGTTAATCATGCTTAAAATTGTACTTTGGTGTTACTATATGGCTAGAGATTTCTTAGGTAATTTTTGGAAAATTTGAAGTAATTCTTTTAGATATTTTGTTCACCAAAATCCGGGCCCTGTTAATCATGCTTAAAATTGTACTTTGGTGTTACTATATGGCTAGAGGTTCATGGCTCACATTTGGAGAGATTGAACCAAAACAAACTGGCTTATTTGCATTTTTTTTTATCCTACAAATTACACCCGTCATATCAAATTTCCAGAGTTCACCAGGTTTTTCAGGTGAGTATCAGTATATATCCTAAGAGTTACCTTAATTTTTCAAGAGTGCTAGCATTTTATCTTTCTCTTTGCTAATACTCGAAACGGTAGCTTTTAAGATATTTTAGTTCAAAAAAAATTATTCTTAAAAAATACAAGTTTCGTAAAAATAAAAACTGGATTTCTAGTTTAAAATACGTATGTTTTCAGAACGCTAGAGGAAATAAGTTATAAAAAATATGGATAAGGCTCATGACGCTCAATATACCTACTCTCCCTAAAATGAAAAATTTGCAAGAAAGTCAAGCAACAAACACATCACAAAATGATTGCCATAATTTTGTTACTTAACATGTGCGTGGGTGTTGAGAACACAGCCTGGCGAAGAGAAGTATGCTATGGAGCCATATATAAGTTAGATAACCATTAGCACTTTTTTTTGGACGATTAAATTTTAAAATTATATTTAATATAAAATAGCTTGAATAAGCTTTTAATTTATTCAGTCTAGCTTTTAAAAAAAATTTAATCACTCTTTCTTTTGATACACAATTTAATATGCTTTCAATCCTTTCATTGTTTAGTTTTTATATAGAACATTGTTAAGTTTTAGAGTTGGTGCTGAGGAAATTCAAATTTCAGGAGTTCTTAAGAGTACTTAAAATGTATCAATTAAATAGAATCATTGTCTGCTAATGATTTTAAACCACATATTTAGCCGATTAAGTATTTTTTATATCATTAATTACTTATTTAATAAATCGTTTGAGCTGTGGACAAAAACTCTCACGAAATCAAATAATCAGTCATGTGACACATCACCAGTTTCTCCCTCATCTACAGGTCCAGTTTGATAGTCTCGTCTTGCTGAAAAGTGAAAGCAGCCTTAGCCATTGCTATTTTCAACTATATCTCACGTGTACACTTGCGTGTGCGTCACAATAGAACTTCCCAAATATTTGAAATGCTCCAAATTCTCCAGCAGTCAATCTCCCACAACAATATTCAGTCGTTCTTCTCTCTGAGACATAATAATTACCTTAGACTTCACGATGTTAATTTACATTCCATAATATAGCATGGTTCTTGAAATGTTTTTAATAAACAACTAAAGCTTCGCTATAAAGTTAAAGGCATGAATTCATGGGATGTTATTTACATATCTTCATAAGTTTGGTCCTTTATGATAGATATTTAATTTAGGAAATGTTGAGTTAGTGCCTTGTATACAACGGCTAAGAGGGCTTCAAACAATCACGATTATATATAATAATAATAATAATAATAATAATAATAATAATAATAATAATAATAATTATTATTATTATTGTTATTAATAATAATAATAATAATAATAATTATTATTGTTATTAATATAGATGTAGGCTTGAGAAGGTATATGAATGCCTCCATGTTGGAGGAAGAATTTACAATAAATGTTAGGCCTATCTTACAAATATTAAAAATGATATAGGGGATCTTAATAAGTTATGCCTAAGAAGGGAGATACATCGGAAAAGAATGTTTATAAACGCTTAACAACATTATGGTTTCACACTAAAGTTTATTCCTTGTGTACTTTAATACCCCAACTCCTCTACCCTCCCTTTACGCTATTACGAGGTGGGGTCCCCGTATTTATCTGTACAGTTAGCCGAGCGTGCTGTAATTGGCTTTGTCACAGCTAAACTCGTAAAGCTGGCAGCAGTGCCCACTAACTTGTGTACATTAGCACTATCTAGCGGACAGTTTGTTAACTGTCGATACAATCTCCGTATCTTAAGCGATGTAGGGTACATACAGTGAATGGGCCAAAACAATACCAGAATCAATTTAAGTAATATAAAGTGAGAGACTGATAATTTTAAAAGTGTTTTCTAGCAACTCGTCTTACTATCCATTTGGGTTATACGCCTTTAAACAAATAAACTAATGTGTTAAAGATGGAGAAGATTGAATTGTGAGGAAATGTAGCCGAATTTGCATGGAGCCGAGTATACATCCATTTAGGAAAACACCCTCAGTACATAAGATCGGGATTTGAACCCCAAACCCCCCACCCTCATCAATGGCAGATCAGTACATTAAGAGTTTGACGCCCCCGCCCACTCGACCACCG
>CABFWB010000922.1:125836-146913 GCA_902151455.1 Timema bartmani
CAAGCTGTGAGTGTGTGGAATGCCAGGCCTCCACCGTGGTTCGGATTCCACGTTAAACTGTAGGTCCTCCATTTAATCTCACAATCACCCTACCATTACACATTAGCGTAAGTGTGTATAACCCGAACGGGTAGTAAGACGCGGTGCTAATAATAATAAAAATGTTTCTCATCTAACGCCGCTATGCTCATGACAGATATTCAGGAACTGTTAGTTTCCTATGTGATGAAAATCTAATTGTTTGTACTGGAGCAATATTTGATTTATTTTAGAAAAGAAAATGTTTTGCCATAAAAACTGCAAAAATACTGGCCTTTTTTCACCTACCCTTCCATCCCACCCAAGTTCCCCATATTAGCGTAGTGAGAATATAAAAAATTACCACAAATAAAGAAAACATTGTGAAATACCCCCCTCCCCCAATACACCCTTTTGGGATTTGGACCCTAAACTCCTTGATGATAAAAAAAATGCTAACTTTTAAAAATACCTTGATCTCTTTTTAAATAAAGCTAATATTGCACAACTTATAAAAACACGTTCATTTGTCAAAGGTGGCTTAACCAAAAGCATACCAGCCAGCTTTCTAACAAATCAAATATTCTTAATTGGTGAACCACACCAAACACCCTTTTCAATTTTTTTTCTAAGACGTTTATTATACTATTTTATTATATATTTAAAATATGAAAATCTTTGTGGTTTGGTAGCTATAACTAACCTAACATTTAATAAATAAATAATAAAAATACAGGGTGGCCCACGGAAAAGTAGCCCGCCTGGTATATCCAGCAAGTGCCTCACTCTGAATTGGAGGAGGTCAATCCCCTTCCACCCCATCTTGTGCTTTAGACAAGCAGTTCACTTGCTCATTCTTCATGTCACAATATGGGTGGAAGGGGATTGACCTCCAATTCAGAGTGAGGTGCCTGCTGGATATAAGAGGCGGGCTACTTTTCCGTGGGCCACCCTGTATAACATAATACAACATTACAGATCATATTAATCGTCTAAATTATTTGAATTGTGTTTTAAAGTACTAAATATAAGTTTTAATTTGACACAAAAATGAATAAGATTGGTAAATAATAAAGATATGAATATTTTAATTAATTACAACCTAAATCAGAAAAACTTGACCAATAATAAACAATCTCGTTTTTAAAATGACGCCTTGGAGACAGTAAAGCACAGAGAAATATATTCAAAAATTTGGTTTTAACTAGTATATACCGTCGTAGGGGAAAATATAAAGAAAATATGAGATGCAGCGACCGAGATATTCTCAAATTTGGTGATTTCACGTGGAATAAGCCGAAAATGGCTTGTCAACGCGTCTTAGTTTCAAGTCTGTATTATTTGTAATTAATTATACTGAGGGGGTATGGATGAGAAAGGTATAATCGAGAGGAGATTCACCCGCATTTTCATCGTGGAAGAGTGGGAACTGAGAGAAATCTCCTGATATAGGTAAACCAAATAAAACTAGATTTAAGTCTATCCGCATGCTCATTGACTATCTTTTAATATCCATTTGATTTTTCTATGTAATACTCACCCAGAAACAAAATAGATGTAGTCACCACCAAAATATTGTCAGTGTGTTTGGAAGATCTCTCGTGGATTACGATCCCAGTTAATTTGGACAGCACGCTCAAAGCTTCACAAATCAGCCAGGGGATTGCACACCATCTTTGTTCCTGGACACAGGGGAATATAATGGCCAGTCTACATTAAAAAGCCAATATAACTGTCAGTCTATATACAAAATCATATATAACTGTAATTTTACTTTCAAAGGAGAATATAACATTCATAGGTTGAGACTACACACACTGTGTTGAATAGGAACTGTACATCCTTAAACCAGTTTGAAAAAACCCTTGCCAAGGTAGTTCTACACAGCAGTAGGAGGCTGCATTATGTTAGGTCTGAACTATACATCTTTAAAACAGTTTTAAAACACTTCCCAGGATAGTTCCACACATAAGTAGGAGGCTGCATTATGTTATATATGAACTATACATCCTTAAAAGTTTTAAAACACTTGCCAGGATAGTTCCACACAGCAATAGGAGGCTGGAGGCTGCATACACTATGGCAAATCCCAAAAATCCCTTCAGTATATCAGTCGCTGAAATATCACAAAAAATATGAACTATCACAGCATCACTATCATTACGATATGGGCAGCTCAGCATAAGAAAAACATTTATAAATGTAAATGATAAATAAATGCAAAGTAGCAAAAATAGGCATTTTTTTGCAATTTCATTTACTGTCTACTCGATTATTTACAATAATAGGGTAGGGAGGAGGAAGGAAATTTTGATTATATATTCCCGCACTTTTGTGGAGAGTGCGATCATTTTTGAGAAAATACACAATTTGAGCTGCACTGGGTCCTCTTATAACCACTACTCCTGTAAGAGCTCTAGAGCTACACTGAGTCCTCTTATAACCACTACTCCTGTAAGAGCTCTAGAGCTACACTGGGTCCTCTTATAACCACTACTCCTGTAAGAGCTCTAGAGCTACACTGGGTCCTCTTATAACCACTACTCCTGTAAGAGCTCTAGAGCTACACTGGGTCCTCTTATAACCACTACTCCTGTAAGAGCTCTAGAGCTACACTGGGTCCTCTTATAACCACTACTCCTGTAAGAGCTCTAGAGCTACACTGGGTCCTCTTATAACCACTACTCCTGTAAGAGCTCTAGAGCTACACTGGGTCCTCTTATAACCACTACTCCTGTAAGAGCTCTAGAGCTACACTGGGTCCTCTTATAACCACTACTCCTGTAAGAGCTCTAGAGCTACACTGGGTCCTCTTATAACCACTACTCCTGTAAGAGCTCTAGAGCTACACTGGGTCCTCTTATAACCACTACTCCTGTAAGAGCTCTAGAGCTACACTGGGTCCTCTTATAACCACTACTCCTGTAAGAGCTCTAGAGCTACACTGGGTCCTCTTATAAGCACTACTCCTGTAAGAGCTCTAGAGCTGCACTGGGTCCTCTTATAACCACTACTCCTGTAAGAGCTCTAGAGCTACACTGGGTCCTCTTATAACCACTACTCCTGTAAGAGCTCTAGAGCTACACTGGGTCCTCTTATAACCACTACTCCTGTAAGAGCTCTAGAGCTACACTGGGTCCTCTTATAACCACTACTCCTGTAAGAGCTCTAGAGCTACACTGGGTCCTCTTATAACCACTACTCCTGTAAGAGCTCTAGAGCTACACTGGGTCCTCTTATAACCACTACTCCTGTAAGAGCTCTAGAGCTACACTGGGTCCTCTTATAAGCACTACTCCTGTAAGAGCTCTAGAGCTGCACTGGGTCCTCTTAGAACTAGAGCCTGGATTTCTATGTAATTACATATTTTCATCCTGCCATTTAGAAATGTGAAAAGCTAAATGTCGGCAAATTAGGTTGTTTGGGAATATATTTCCTGTTTTAATTTGATATACTCTCATATATTTTGATAACTTCTAAATATTTTCGGAGATATGGCATAAAATTACATACTTTGCGTGTTTTTTAACTGTGGTATTATTTTTATGTCTCTCCTGGGGAAAATACTTTTAAATTATGCGTCACTAGTTTTCAGGCAAACTATATTTTCATAAAGAAATGTATACAGTGAAAGGATGGCACTGAGCAAAGTCCAAATCAGGTACGCTGGCTGGTCAGAGAGGATTACAGTTACCGTAACGTAACTTTACGTTCGACGCTTATTGTGCTGTGAAGGGAAGAGACTGCAGCGTTGCCTGATAGTGACCTCTGCAGAACGACTCTCGCGCGGAGTGTTAGTTTGTAAACACAAGTCGACAAGTTGTAAAAACAAAATATATTCTTGGATCTGATTAGCATATTTTCCAGTTTTCTTTGTCAAGAGAAAAATCATACTTAAAGCGACAAGGCAAATAAAAAAAGACAACCTGAACACAAAATCAACCCAGGAAATGTAATTTGAAGTCTGTCACAATAATATCTTTTAAAAAGAAAAAGAGATGAACCAAGTCATTAGCCCTATGGTAAATGTAATATTAAAATCGGCAAGTGGTCTGACGTTCACTTGTTTTCAAGACACCAGCAAAAGTGGAGCAAGAAACTATATCAGCTGTCACCAAGCCCATTTTTAAAGAATTTCACGTGACTAACGTCCACAAACAGATTGCATTCCTACAAACGTTTTTTTCGACCGATGGTTCATTCAATGCTATATGTTTTTCTCATCATTAAATATTTTACTACCTATTTTATTTGATTTTGCTACATATTTATTTACACATTTTGTAGGTTAATACTACATAAAAATCCGGGTTCTACTTATAGCCACTTCTTCTGTAAGAGCTCTAGAGCTGCACTATGTCCTCATACAACCACTAACCTGCAATATATCCTCATACAACAATTTCACCACTACCACAAGAAGAGCTATGCAAGTATCCAACCTTTCTTGCTCCGGACAGTCTGGTCTGCATGACCTAGTAGTTTGTCGTAGTCCATTCCAAGCAGGATGCCAACACTGTCCCCACCCTGGGAATCTGTCAGTTCAGACACCAGCAGATTGATCACTGTCAGGGAGGCCACCTCAACAAACAAACACATGGTTAGATTTGTGGAAAGTAGACAAGTGTTTCTTAAACTGTTGTATGGGTCCCTCTTAGTATACATGGAGGATTTAATTCTGAAAGGAAACAATTTTACCTTGACAGATTACACTATGAGCCTCGATTTTATAAGCTGCGCCATAGTGGTAGGCCTGCAACCTTTCAAGGTATCAAAGTGTACCACCGAGTTTTACTTAACATATTTTTTAATATATGGGCCTATCATTAAGTCTGATACACCTATTAAAACAGATTTTGATGTAATATCATGGGAACTAAAGCTTTCGATTCCCTGTTGGTTGTGGAAGGCAAAATAACCCTAGAAGCAAGGCCGTAGCCATGCTTTTTTTTTGGGTGTTCAACCCCCCCACCCTTCCCCGAAATATTATGAACAAAATATATATGGCTTTATTTAGGGTTCGAACAATATCAAAATAATTAAGTTACAAGTACAAATTAGGGGGCTGTATTACCATAAAAAGCACTTCAGAGTTCATAAGTGTTTAGTATTTAGAATCTTTCTTAGCCTTCGGCTGTTAGGGGGTTATGTTGCCATAAAAAACACTTCAGATAGCTTTTAGAGGTGTTTATTATTTAGAATTCGTCCTAGCCTCCAGCAGTTAGGGGGTTACGTTGCCATTAAAAATACTTTAGAGAAATTCTATGGGTGTTTAAATATATAGATGTTTCCTTGCCTCCAGCGGTTAGAAGGTTATGTCGTAAAAAAACACAAGATAGCTTCTAGAGGTGTTTAATATTTAGAATTTGTCCTAGCTGCCGGCAGTTAGGGAGCTATATTGCCATAAATCACTTAAAGAGCTTCTAGAGGTGTTTAGTATTTAGAATTTGTCCTCGCCTCCAGCAGTTATGGTGTTATGTTGCAATAAAAACCACTTTATCTTCCATAACTGTTTATCATTTATAATTTGTTCAGGCCGGCGCCAATTGGGGGATGGGCCCACCAAACCCCGTTGAAATTATTTGCTGGCTACAGATTTGCCTAGAAGATATGTGAAAATACCTTTCTAGGCAAAATAGTAGGCCCTTTCTCTCTCGCTCATGAAAAAAAAACTCGTGTGCTGATAAAACAGTCGGTTCAGAAGGTACACGTAGAAAAATAGTAATTTAACAGGTTTCTTTTCCCCTCTTTGACGGCTTTTTTTATCTTACCACTAAAGGTTTGTTAACAAATTGGGCAACCTTTTATCTTTAATAAAATAGCAGGCACTTGTTTCCTGTTTTTTAAAAATTAAGTTCTGGAAGATCGATTGGGCTCGGGGTTCTGGTGGTGTACGGGTACCTTGATTAGGAGATTTTCCTCAAAATTTTGGGAAACACTGAAATAGATTAATCTCTTTTACAGTACATCTTTTTTTACTTTCTCCTATATTTGAACATACATTTTAAAACAAAATACAATCCAATATAATAACCAAGACTTAAATTAAAAACGTAATTTCATGTTTTTTACTTTCCAATTTTAAATAATATGTATTTTTAATTTATTCTTAAATCTTATATAATAATTTTTTAAATTTTATTTTTCAATTAAATTCATCTTCTTTTAAGGTTAGTTAAATAATCGAACTAAAATCTGCTCAATTTCTATATATTAGCTTTGTTATTATATTAACATGTATGAACAACTTAAGTACGCTCTTTCCTTTTTTACAAACATCGAACACAGAGGCTTCGGGAGTTTATATTTGAAACTGTGATACAGATTGTTACGTCAGCAACATGAATTATGTTTTCTCCTTGCTCAGGGATGATTTCAGGGCCTGGCTGCTGAGGAGTATAATCTAGAAATAAGCTAGTCTATCTCATTTAATATAATAATCAGTCATTCAGAAGGTATACGTTAAGTACACATAATGGTAATAATAATTATTGGCTAAAACCAAAGTGCGCACCACTTTTTTTTCCGTATAGAACTATGATTTATACAAAACACATTTGTTTAGATCTCAACAAGAGGATATTTAATCAATCAATCCCCTCGGAACACTAACGCTAGTGCAGACTCGCAAAATGTAACCTCCTAAACCTGTTCCCGTAGGCTAGTAGGTTGTTGTTGGTATTGCTACTGAAAGCTAGAGTGTAAGGCCGGTGACAGGCTGACGTTTTGGTCGCTGCGACACAAACCCTGCGACTAGGTCGCTCCAGTGTATTTCATTGTTTCATAATATGGGAGGGGTCGCTATGCCCAAGAAACGCTCACAACGAAGTTTTCAAATCTGTTGCGGTGTTCGTGCCGCTATTCTGAACACACTCATATGAAACAATGCAATACACTAGAGCAACTAGTCGCAGCGACCAAAACGTCAGTCTGTCACCGGCCTAAGATGAGCTGCAGGATTTGTTATAGATATGGTGTGCGTATATCAACATGTGTATCTAAATCCATGCTCCACGTCTTACTACCCATCCGGGACTTCCGCTTATCTACGCCAATGAGGTAGGGAGATGTTTTTAGAGGAATTGTTCCAGAATTATCTTTAAGTGAGGTTGGTAAATCATTATGAAACACCACCCGTTTACCGATAAACCAGACAAGATTCTGACGACTTTGCGTGTCCACATTTGCCGGTATATTTCTTATATAAATTCCGTTATTAGCAAATGTGACGTTAATAGTAAGGATGGTGCTTTGTCACACCAATGGCCGAGATTATATTGTAACCCCGCTCCATCCCCTACCCCGTAAGGTGCTATTCGACCGTTTGCCCTCCTTGGTGGATGGGGTATTTTACCCCTCCCCTTTACCCCCATGACGCACTTTTCTACATCCTGTGCGAAATAAATGTATATTTAACACTCACACCTTTTGCTTTATTCTGTTCCCCTTTTGATCGATACGTAACCCTTTTGTTCAACTCTGTACCCCTCGTCTTAAGCTGTACAAGATGAGAGAAAAAGGATACAATGAAGCAAATGCTGATGCAAGATCAACCTACTCATGTGCAATAAGGGCTAAAAGGAAGAATGGACTAAGGATAAGTTTAGTGGAAAAATAGAATAACAAAAATAAGATAGTATAAAATGTATTTTTAAAAAGTATACGATCCATAAATTATAGGAAGGGTCGAATCCAAGCTATTCAACATAAGCCTCATCTCGTTTTCGTTTTAAGACCTTCAACAAGGTAAACATCTGGATGTGATGTTTTCTTGAACTCCCGAGTGTAGAATCCAACCAGGATTGGTTTTTCCTTCAGACTTTCATGCAGGAAAGTTCTAGAAGAAACCAACCACTCACTAATATACGGATGCTTATAACATATCCGCACTGGTCTTGTGATTTTATTCTGCCTTCGCCCTCTTCTAAGGAGTCACAAAAAAAGAACCACCTCCTACGAATTTATAATCACAACGGACCTATTTTTTGTGTACTCTGGTTAGGTTGGTACTCAATTTTCTGCTACAGAGCAATAGTTGACTGGTGATTGTTACCGGGTGATAGTTGTCTTGTGTTAAACTCTCTTAGGAGACTAAAATGTAGAACATTTTTCTTTTACTCTCATCACAGCAATTTTGCTTCACACAGAGTTTTAATGGCCCCCAAACATTATTTATTCTCAAAGTTTATCTGAAATCTAACTTTATTTATTGTACTGAAGATATGTCAAATGAACTAGTTTCATTTAAGGACCAGTCTAATAGTTTGATATTCAAAATTTGTACAGTCACACATTAAAATTACCCCAAAATTCCTAAACGGGAAAAAGTACATAAATAACTGTTACGATATACTAGTTGCTCCTTAATCCAAATTTAAGTGTGCACCACTGATATTAGTCGTACACGCATGAACTAAATATTGGCTAGGATATAGATGCGTGGCCATCATGCGTCAATCTTTTTTGGCATTCATGATAAATTTATTGAAAAAATTAACTAATGAGTGGGTAGATTACAAAAACCTTTTCTTTGAGCCAAAATTGTTGCAGTTGGAATAGAAAAATATTTTATTTTATATATTTTATTTCCCTTAATGTAAATATAAGGGAAGTAAGATGTCAATTGGAATGGTTTGAATGTGGTGACAGGCAAAATAGCTTTTCGTGTAAATATCTCCAAAGATAGTTTTTCTAAGGGATGAATCAGGAATAAGTGTCAGCTTAGAATAAATGGAAAGCGGTTAGAACAAGTGAAGGATTGTGTATCTGTGCAGAATGTTTTGTAAAAATGAAAGGCTAGATGGTGAAATTGACAGAAGAGTGAATTAATCTCAGAATATTTGGATGTATGTGGACTATTGCAAAGAATGAAATAGTATCAAAAGAGGCAAAGATAGCCGTATATAAAAGTATGTTAGCGACAACATTGTTTTATGGATGTGTGGCGTGGGTTTGTCATGAGAAACACAAGAGCAGGATGAATGCGGTTGAAATGAGTTATCTAAGAAATGTACGTGGAAAAACTTGTATGGATAGAGTCAGTAATGAATGGGTGCTGAAGGAGTGTAGTTTTAAAGGAAATACAATATGTCAATGTGAAAGAAGCGTCTTACGTTGGTTTGGGCATGTTGAGAGGATGAGTGTGGATAGAGTGACGAAGCAAATATATTAAGGTAAGAGTGTGTGTATCAAAAGAAATGGGTTGGCCATGTAAGACGCTGTAAATGTTGTAGACGAATGTGTGTAAAAGTGAAACATTAAGCGTTGTAAGAATAAGAGCATATATGACTATGTATGGATGTTTTTATTTTTTATTATTTAGCACCACGTCTTACTACCCGTTCGGGCTATATGCTTAAGTACTAATTACACTAATGGATTAGGAATTGGAAGGATTGAATTTTTTAGAGGAAGTGAACCCGCATTTGCGTGGAGGGAGAGTGGAAAACCATTTAGGGAAAACCACCCCAGTTCACCCGACCATCGAACCTCAATCTCCCCGTCCTCGGTGGTCTAGCTCAACACGACTGGCGCGTTAGCCAACTACGCCACCGAGGCGGGTTGTATGGAGCGAAGGGAGTATGCAAGGATAGGGAAGTGTGGAGAAAGTTAGTGAGGATGGATTAAGTACGGGGCTGTTTTTTGAGATATATGCACAGTTTCTTGCCCCCCATAAGGGGACGGCGTGATTAGGTATGTAATGCCATGTCAATAGAAGGGTTTAATTTTTGGTTCTTACGTTTTAACACAAGCCACTTAACGGCTTTGTTTAATCAATAGATACGTGAAGGATAGTCATAAAGGAAGTGCACCTTCATTAGGTGACGGGTGTGTGGTAAAACTGAAATATTACACTCCACTAACTACATCCAATGCACCCAGCCGAGACTCGAATTTTTTACCTACAGTTTGCGAAAATCTTGTATAACTTATTGGGAGTCTAATGTCTTATGTGCGTGACCACCGGTGTGGCTTTTGTACTTGTTACTGTCATTGTATTTTTACCATACTCCCTCTATGAAAACTTAGGGTGCATTAACTCTAAGTTACTCTCCTCACTCTTAACCCTTCGATTAAATCACTGATAATGTGTGTTAAATGCGTGAACTAAACAATGCGGTTTCTGCTCAGGCCGGCTCACTTTGTTTATCAGACAAATGTACTAAGGTAAGCCTGATCTGTTTGTTTACATTTTGTTAGAAGTAAAATATCTCTTTCAGAACAAAACACTGGAAACATCTTAACCTAAAGGTAACCCTTTCAGCACAAAATCTGAGTATTATCATTAAATTGATTTTCGCTAATATATAATTACATACTATATAACGCACAGTTTATTACTACCCGTTTGGGCTATACGCTTATACACTAATTACACAAATGGTTAAAGGAGGGGCAAGATTGTATTTGGAGGAAGTATACTCTCATTTTCGTGGAGGGAGAGGAGGAACCTCTCAGTCAAATCAACCCTCTTTACAACCGCCCTACCTCCCCGCAATATGGTCTATTATTATTATTATTATTATTATTATTATTATTATTAGCACCGCGTCTTACTACCCGTTCGGTTTATACGCACTTACGCTAATGTGTAATGGTAGGGTGATTGTGAGATGAAAATGGAGGACCTACAGTTTAACGTGGAATCCAAACCATGGTGGAGGCCTGGCAATCCACACATTCACAAGTTGTGATTAATACACGTCTTGTCAGAGGTGAAGGGAGGGTTTGGCAATCAGATAAATCTGTGCCGAGACCGAGGATTGAACCCCGGACCCCAGCACAGAAGTCTGACACCTTACCCCTAGACCACCAGGTCACCAGTACGGTCTATTGAAAGAGTAAAATCGAAGTGGGTTTAATTTTCTTAACATAAAAGGCTTGTTAGGAAGTAAAATAAAATTGGTTTAGGCTCCACTAAAGACCAAACCAAATTATATTGACTCCGAAAATAATATCTGTATAAACGTAGCCAACAAACTGTTGTAAACACAGTAATATAAAGTTGAGTGCGTAGGTAAATAAAACATTTAAAAAAGAAATAATTAAATTATGTATTTAAACTAAACATAAGAAAACTAAAAGAAAGAATCACTTACCAGTCCAAACAAAGCTATGAGTCTAGAAGCTGTGGTTAAATGCATGCAACATAATGTTTTCTGCGCCATCTTAAAATAATTGCTAAACGATTAAAAGCCACACACAGTTTAAATTGAAGAGTTAATCCCTCATTGACGTCCGATCATAAAATGGGATAAACCGGAATAACGCGAGCTCTGAAATGAAATGAATGACGTCACAAGAAGTTAAAGGGTGTGTTCTAGAACACTAAAACTCACCGGCTGGCAAGTGCATTTTTCTGTTAGTAGTTTTTTTAGCTAATTATTAGCAACAGGTACTGCAGATGCATGTTAGATCCGAATCATTTAATGTACACATTTTTTTTGCATGAAATGAAGCATTTAGAGATTTTCGAGTCTTGAGAGGTCATAGTTTTTTGACAGAGTTGTCAAGCAACTGGAAAAACTGGAGAGCCGAGAAAACACAGGGAATTGTTTGTGTTTGGTAAAAACTGCAGATAAAGGTTGTTTCACAAAATATTAAAGTCATACTTAACAATTTGTGGATTTGGGACAAGTTGAATGCTTCAAATAGTAGATTTTTCCATCAAGGTCAAACAATATTGTTCTAAACACTAATGGAATTACTAAACAATAGTATAGTTATATAGTTATAGAAAAGGATTTTTTTTCCTCTTTACTAATCTTTAAAGTGTTTGAAAAAAATACTTCTGGAGCATTCCGAAAATACAGATAGCTTTGTATTAAGGAAATAGTGGCAACCTTGACTACTTATTAGATCACCACAGCACTTACAAACTAGCCAAATACTAGAAAAACACTACACTAAGTCTCCTGGTCAGCAATTAACCAATTGTAGATTTTCGGCACTCCGCGAATCGAACCAGGGCCCCCTCATTGATAGCCGTAATACCTATTGATCTAAGGCAGGGCCCCAAATTATATATAAACTTATCAAAGATTCAGGGAATACCCATCGTTTCTACACCCTAAGTTTTGTTTTTATTTTTTATTCACACATCTTATATTTACTCCTTAAAATCCGGTAAATTACAGCTAAGCCATCGACCTGTTGTCCCGAAAGCGTGATAGCTTAGTTGGGCTTCACTGGCCAGGAGGATTATTGTCATAGCTTAGTTTGGCCTCACTGACCAGGAGAATTATCGTCATAGCTTACAATAGTTGGGCCTCACTGACCATGAGGATTATCGCCATAGCTTAGTTGGGCCTCACTGACCATGAGGATTATCGTCATAGCTTAGTTGGTCCTCACTGACCATGAGGATTATCGTCATAGCTTAGTTTGGCCTCACTAACCAGGAGAATTATCGTCATAGCTTAGTTGGGCCTCACTGACAAGGAGGACTATCGTCATAGCTTAGTTTGGCCTCACTGACCAGGAGGATTATCTTCATAGCTTAGTTTGGACTCACTGACCAGGAGGATTATCGTCATAGCTTAGTTGGGCCTCACTGAAAAGGAGGATTATCGTCATAGCTTAGTTTGGCCTCACTGACCAGGAGGATTATCTTCAGAGCTTAGTTTGGACTCACTGACCAGGAGGAATATCTTCATAGCTTAGTTTGGCCTCACTGACCAGGAGGATTATCTTCATAGCTTAGTTTGGACTCACTGACCAGGAGGATTATCTTCATAGCTTAGTTGGGCTAAAGCCAATAGCCAGGATCATGAAGCCCTTATTGAGGTGCCGCTGGCTGTGGTATCAATGCCATTGTACAAACGGGTTATAAAGCCACTCCTGAGTTGCCACTGGCTATGATATCAATGATAGCTCAATATGTAGCCGATGATTTATTCATGTCCATCACAGACTCTGCCTTAAACTATGAATGAAGAATTACCCTGAGCACAAGATGAATTTGGGGTAGCTCAGTGGTAGAGCATTGGCGTGCTAAGCCAAGAAACATGAGTTTGATTCTCGTGTCCATATGTTATTTTAAATTTACGAATATGATGTTTGATGCCCATGGGAATGAAGTTTGTGAACATCACGAGGAGAAACAAGACTAGGAATGAAGTTATCTGGGAAATAGTGGGAGTCAGGAAGTATATGAGATAGTAGAGGATGCAAGACTGAGATGGTATGGACATGTAATGAGGATGGAGAAGGAGATGCCAAAGAAGATGATGGAAATGAATTATCTAGAAAAAAGACCACAAGGGAGGCCAAGAAAGAGATGGAAGGAACAGATAACAGAAAGTGTTCAAGTGGTTGGAGAAGAATGAGGAAAATTGAAGGAGGAGGAATGTTGGAAGGAAAGAGGAAGATGGAGTACTAAACTGACTCGGCCAAAGGCTGGAAACAGTTGATGATGATGATTGATATCCGTAACTATAGATCATTTCCATCTTCTAA
The DNA here is from genome assembly GCA_902151455.1 of Timema bartmani. Taxonomy (NCBI): domain Eukaryota; kingdom Metazoa; phylum Arthropoda; class Insecta; order Phasmatodea; family Timematidae; genus Timema; species Timema bartmani. The sequence continues at coordinate 139,313 of CABFWB010000922.1, forward strand.
TCATCGATAGTCATGTAAAGTTATTTTTGTTGGTAGCGTTGGCTTACCTACATTAGAAACTTGTTTTTAAGGTGGGACTGTAGGGGACGCGAGATAAGGCCAGTGTTTTCGCAGTTTTAATATCAACACTTTTTTTGGTCATAATAAGTCAAATATTGCACCAGTACAGACACAGAGCTTAACTTTCTTCCTATGGTGATATCAACACTTGTTGAATGTATGCCAAGGTTGTCCTAGAATTTAATTACAACTTTTTTTCTTCATTTAAAAAACTTCATCCTCTAATGCCGTTATGATCATGACAGATATTCAGCAACTGGTAAAGTCATCATGTGAAGAAAATTAAACTCTATGTTTATACTGAGGCGATATTTTATTTATTTTAAGCCAACAAAAGTTTTACTATAAAACCGACAAAAAACCTTTTCTTTTCTCGCGTTCCCTGCAGCCCTACCTTAAAATTACGCGTTTTTTGAGTGATTTCTTTGAATATAAACTATTGACATGGTCAGGGAACTTGGAAACTTACAAAGCGTTTTCAAACTGTTATGGGTATAAGAACAAGTGAGCTTAGGCTATTTTACTTTAGCCAGATAGCTATAAAATAAATTGCCAAGTGGCTTTGAGACAAATAGTTAAGACTAAATAACTCAAGTTAGTAAAAGCTGTCAGGGGTTTCTATAAAGATTAAACTTTGCAACTAATTAAAATTAAATCAAGAAAAAAAAGAAGAGAGAATCTATTTATTTCCTGACTGACCTTACTGCTAGTTTTTAGGCTATATTATGGTAGAAAAAAGTAGAGAGGGTATCTAAATAGAAAGTCAAAATGAACATAGATTGTCTATTTAAAACAAAAGTAAAGTATAAATTGAGTATCACGCCTCCCGAGGTGGATCATCCCCTCTTCTCACCCCCCTCCAATTTAGTAATAGAGGGAGCGAGAAGGAAGGAGTGGTGTTTGGACTAATGGAGCCACTCTATATGCTAATACAGGGGGGCTTGATGATATATCAGGGGTAGTGGTGCTACCGGAAACAACCTTAACTCACATATTTGCTTCTACACCATTAACTTCCTGTAACACGCATCGGTGGACACGGGGACTAGACGTCAGGCCCGTATAGTATTGGCTAGCTGGTGACGGAAAGGTCGGAGTTAGAATCTCCTTCGGGTATACTGAAGGTGGTTTTTACTCAATTATCTCCACTCTCCTTCCACGAAAATATAGGTACATTTATTCACATTTCTACCTTCCTCAACCCTACTCCTATTGGTGTGATTAAAATTACGGGCAGTAAGACAACGCGAGAAAAATCAAAACAAAACACTCCTGTACTCATATCTCATTGTTATGAGTGTTCAGTTAGTGAGCTTAGGGCCAAGTTGTTGATCAACTGAACAATATATACTCATATCTCAGTTCTATGAGTGTTCAGTTAGTGAGCTTAGGGACAAGTTGCTGATCAAACTGAACAATATGTACTCATAGCTTTCAAATAATCAACCAAACAATATTAAAATACTTTTCTACTTTGTTAAAGAACACAAACCACAATTAATATTAATAGCTATGAATTATAATTGAGGCCAGTTTGTGTGAATATAATTATATTTATGTTTTAGTTGGAGAAAGAATTTGTAGCAGTGCGAGAAACTGACAATAGAAGATCGGGACCCGAAGATGGTTGCAAATAACACTCACCCACCTCTAATAACCAACCTTCCTTGCCTCTATCCAGCGAGGCTGATAACAGTGACTTATTTATATTATTTGATAGCCAAACATCCACACATCGCCTTCAAATAATATGATGATGATGATGATGATATTTATGATAATAATAATAATAATAATAATAATAATAATAATAATAATGAGAAGAAGGGCAAGTAATATATATTTATCTGTAACTTAATTTTTATTTTATTTAAAAAAACATTAAACTTCACCTTATTCTTCTGTTAATTATTCTATTTATTTTCAAAATGTTGACTGTCGAAAACGACAACTGCTTAACATATGGCCTTTCAAATAATATATTTTATCCTATGAGTACATTATATTAATTCTAGTAATTTTTTTATTTATTTAGCACCGCGTCTTACTATCCGTTTGGGTTATACGCTTAAGTACTAATTACGCCAATGGGTTAGTAATTGGGAAGGTTGAATATAGAGGAAGTGAACCCGAATTTGCGTAGAGGGAGAGGGGAAAACCATTTTGGAAAAACCACTCCCAGTTCACCCAACCGAGATTCGAACCTCGATCTCCCCATCCTCGGCAGTCGAGCTCAACACAAGCGCGTTAGCTAACTACGCCACCGAGGCGGGTATTCTAGTAAATTTTCCAGCTGTCAAATAATTGGTTTTATAGACCAATCAGACTGTCGGATTCTTATAAGAAGGAAGTCAAATGAATTTATCAAAGTTAATAAAACTACTTTCTTATAATCAGATTTCAAATTATATAAAACAGTTATAAAACAAAAAGAGATTTACAACCTTTTCCGCATTTACTGCGAAAATATATATATTGTTATAATTGTATTTTCTAAATTTACCAAATTACCGTGATTCCAGTACATGTATAGGCCTATAGGAACACATACAAAATAAATACAGGCATATATTATATATATTTATTTGCGTATAACTCAGAAACTACTATTTTTATAAAAATATATTTCAAATAAATAATTTCTTTTTATAAGTGTATTGCAATTTTACAGTGGAAAGCTATTTCGTATCTCAAATAGTTGTATGGATATAGTAAAAATCAATATGTCCGCTTATGTAAAGTACCCTCAAAGTAATTTTCATGGGAAAGTAAGTTATCCTTTTGTTTGTATTGTTAAACAGTGACTAGACACAAAATATAATCAAAATCTTTCCAGTGGATTTCGAGTATTTTTTTTGGATCTTTTTGCCCTTTAGTAGGGGAAGTTTGTCGATATCGTACTGGTGCCCAAATCGTTCTTTTTGTTTTAAATCCAAGAAAATATCTCTTTCTGCTCTCCAGCGGTTCAGTTAGGAACTAAAATGATATCCCTTCTTTCTCAGTTTACCTACTACCGAGTTGTTGTAATACAGTTAATACCCGAAATAAATCCGTTTGTGTAATTTGAGGTAAGCTGCTTCTTTGTTAAGGAAATAAGGTTTTTATTTAAAGGAATACTCTAGATAACATTTGGCAGTGTAATACTTCTCTTGTTTGTGCGCAATTCACACTATTACATTTTGTGTATTACTTGTACAGTTTTTTTGTTAGAATGTGTTAGCTTTTAACTACAAGGCTCCTAAATTGTATCCTTGTTTTGGTTCCAAAATTGTACCGGTACGATTTCGGCTTATAATTAACTCTTTTTTACTTTCTCTCTATCTTACAGGTAGAGAAAGTATGGTGATCGTCAAAAAATTCGAACTCGAGATTTTGATGAATCTTGACGTTTCATGACTTTCTGAATCCGAAAAAGTGGTTTTTGAATTTCCGTCTGTCTGTCTGTATGTCTGTCTGTACCTCCAACTAGAGCCTAAACTATTTTACCGATTGAGCTGAAACTTGATATCTAGGGTTTTCATAGGGTTGCCCCGAGGGGTTTTTGGAATTGGATATCTACCCCTAAAATTAAGGGTAGTTTACTGAAGGGAAAAAAGAGAAAAAGTCGATTTTCTCAAAATCGGCTCTAACGATTTTGATTAAATTTCATTTATGAACATTAATAAATATTCCAAACAAAATGGCTACTCTCAATATTTCGGCAAAATGGCTTTAAGGGCTCCGGTCTGATGCGTAAATTAACATTTTTTATAATAGCTCCGAAACTATTTGAGATATGAAATTACTTAGCATTACAAATATGTATATATATTTATAATACAGATATTTTATCCGAAACATATTTTTATAAAATCAATAACTTTCAATCTATACGCAATTATATGAATTTTTTTAACTTTTTGGACATTAAAGTTTAAGTATTGCGACCGTAAAAAAAAACTAACCTGAAATGTTGATGGATGTCGACGTCTCATGACCCCCCGAACCCTAAAAAATAGTCTTTGCAATGCCGTCTGTCTGTGTGTCTATAAAAACTTAAAATTAAGGGTAGTTTACTGAAGGGCGAAAAGAGAAAAATTTGGTTTTCTCAAAATCTGCTCAAACGATTTTGATTAAAATTCGTATCTAGGCGTTGATTAAGATTATAAATAAACTGGCTATTTTCATTTTCCTATGAAAATGATTTTTAGGGTACTTTACAGAAGCGTTAATTTCCGTATCTCCACAACTATTTGAGAAACTAAACAACTTATCATTGCAAAATTGTAGGACTATTAGAAATAAAAAACTTTTATTTGACATATATTTTTATAAAAGCAACAGTTTCTGAGATATTTGCAAATATATTAATACAATTTTGTGAGCTTTAGTTGTAAACATATACTACTTAAGTCTTAACGCAATAATTCTCCAATGCCATAGAGTAATTAAATATAAGTATCTAAAAAAGTATGTTATTTTTCCTTAAAGCTCTTAGGAGAAATGTTTGCATAGCAATGATCTATCTCCATTTTAGACTCAATAGTCAATATTTACATTTTTTATTGGTCAAAATGTATAAATGAATAATTAAATATCAATGCGATGACTTGAAGATCTGCAACACCGTATAAAATGTTAAAATTTTAACCAGAAATCGAAATTTTAATACGAAGTGTTGACCCTTGTGGAAGACATTAAACTGTTTGAAATGCTTTTAAGTGGACAAAGATGCGCCTATTTTCTCATTGATTATATATCATTGTATATTATTTTATGCGTGTTCTTATGTGTAGTGGTGATGATACAATGTACATTATTCCGTTCAGAAATCTTACGAGTTTATAGAGAGAAAAAGTCTGTGCGATGCGCCGTACCATTTTTTTTTTCATAGGATGGTGAAACAGAAGTATGGGCTCTGGTCTTCAAAAGTTATAGAAAAATAATTGTATGAAATAAGAAGTGAAAGCATGGGTTGTGACAAGGCGTCAGAATTTTATAAAATTCCCAAACCAGCTCTTGATGGAAAAGTAAACAGAATGACAGAAGGAGGTGCTGGAATAGCCCTTAAATGGTCGTCTTCATACTCTAACAATAGCTTTAGAAAATGAAATATCCGATACTTAATAAAACTTTCAAATGGTTTTTTGGTATGACAATTACAGAAGTTCGTAAACGGGTTTATGAATATGTTAAAAAAAACATGGTTACAAGCACATGCTTAATCAGTAAACCGAATTGATTGGCAATAAATGGTAGTATTCCTTCTTAAGTAGACATCTTGGGTTATCACTAAGGCAACCTGATTCAACTTCAATAGATCAAGATAAAGGTTCTAACAGGGAAAGTGTTAGCGAGTTTTTTGACGTCCTGAAAATATATACGAAGAAATCATACTGATGCAACCCAAACTGTTAACGCTGATGAATCAGGATTTTCTACTGTGCTGAAAAGAATTGAAAGGGTAATTTCTCAAAAAGGGATGAAACAAGTAGGAGTTATTGAAGGTGGAGAAAGGGGTACTAAGACGACTTTTATCGCATGTGTTAATGGGGCAGGAATGTACGTCCCCCCAATGGTTATATTTAAAAGACTTAGGATGTCTCCATTATTGGAGCTCCAGCAGGCAGATTAGTGTCACTATCCGAAACAGGTTATATTAACAGCGACCTATTTGTAAAGTATCCACGACATTTTATTGCTACGATTAACCCAGCCAAAGATTAGAAAAAATGCTTCTGGTATTGGATGACCACACCACATATAAAAATCTTGAGGCCCTAGAAACCGCCAAAGAAAACGGTGTCACAAAGCTTCAGGTTCCGGGTCTTACTACACATAGATTACAGCCCTTTGATTTATGCTATTTTCACACCATTGGGGAAATACTATGATCAAGCTGTGAGGTCACGGCTTACTGCCCACAGAGAAAAGCCTCAACAAAATGTAGCGTACTTACTAAACGAAGCGAATGGGAAAGCAGCAACGATCTCTAATGCAGAAGCAGCTTTAGGGATACAGGAATTTGGCCAATAAACAGCAACATTTTCAGTGATAGTGATTTCACACCCAGTGATGCTCTCACACATCTAAATAATTAAAGGCATGAACCTAATTAGGGTTATAATCTTACCATATATGAAAATAAATATAGGCCTAAAACTAACGGTGAATAAAACTATAGTCATCGGGAAAACGTAGGCCTAAATTTTGACTTAGTCCTAACCATCGTTGAAAACCATAGTGAAGTCCAGCCAGATTTTAATGAACGGGGAAAAATTCCAGGTCCATCTATTTGTGAAATATTGCCTTTTCCATCAATGTATGCAAGTGTCAAGAAGCGGCAGCAAAAAAGGCCTCAGAGTGCCATCCTGACCAAAATTATCCAAAATGAGCTTTTCAGGAAAGAGCTAAGAGAACACAGAATGGAAATAACAATTCCGAAAAACTAGAAAAGGACAAAGACGTTTCGAGGCTCGAATTAATGAAGCTACTTGCAGTAAAACTCCCGATAACAATGATGACTGGTTCTGCATTCTTTGTGCAGATACTGATATTGAAATCATGATTCAGTGCACAAAATGCTCGAAACTGGATCACAAGTCTTGTGCTACAGTTGAAAAAACCATTTAATTTTGTTTGTTTTCAGAATGTAAGTTTAGGCCTAAGCTGTGTTTACAAGCAAGTTAACAGACTGACTTTTAAAGACTGGAAGGTAAAATTTTGTATAAAATTTCTATCAACAGATTTTCCTGTTTGGAATAATGGAGATTGTTGCTTTAAATATCAACTTGTAAGTTTTAAGACTGTCACCAGGGAGTCAAACCGGGACTGGAACCAAAACCACTAACAGAAATTAACAGTTATTTTAAGGAACAAAAACCTAAACAGGAACCCAAAAAATGTTTAAGAACCCGAACCGGAATCGATATATATTTTAGGTTAATTAAGGCTCCTATCGGTTATTGAAGGCTAAATATTTTTTAAAGAAATAATTTACAATTACATTTTATCCCCTTCTTTATGAAACTTAATTTTATTTTGAAAATAAAACTTTCCCTTTTCTCAGGAATTTTTGTGAAATTATGATATATTTGTTCCCCGAGGGAATTATAGAAGTATCAATGATCACTTAACAGTAAGCACTGATGAGTTCAATGAGCACTTAACAGTAAGCACTGATGAGTTCAATGAGCAACTGTTAAGACGTACATCAAGTTGGCCCGCCACTTTCTCCAAATGAATTGAAATTACTACAGTCCTTTGTGCTACGTTTGTGCTCATATGTGCCCGAAGCACAGCGTTTGTACTATTTAATTACTCAAATTATAACGATTTTAATGTGGCGGGTCAACTTGATTTCAAGCTGGCTCACCACATTTAAAAAAAACATATCTTGATTTTGATTACGCCAGTTTTTTGTGCTCCATTTGTGCTAATATGTGCCTGAAGTTCAGCTTTTTTATTATTAAATTACGCGCGTGGTAACGATTTTAATGTGGCGGGCCAGCTTGATGTTCAAGTTGGCCCGCCACATTTTCGAAATCAAAATTTTCTTATGC
>CABFWB010000922.1:148753-162493 GCA_902151455.1 Timema bartmani
GTAATTTAATAGCACAAAAGCTGAGTTTCGGGCACATATGAGCACAAACGCAGCACTAACGAATGGCATAAGAAAATTTTGATTTCGAAAATGTGGCGGGCCAGCTTGAAATCAAGTTAGCCCCCCACATTAAAATCGTTATAATTTGAGTAATTAAATAGCACAAACGCTGTGCTTCGGGCACATATGAGCACAAACGTAGCACAAAGGACTGTAGTAATTTCAATTCATTTTGAGAAATTGGCGGGCCAACTTGATGTACGTGTTCAGCTTCTTGAGGAATTATTTTCACGTTGTGTAGTGTTTTATCTTTTTTATCCTTAGGCTAAGAGCTTAGAAAGATGTATTTAACTTTTAGTGACAGCAAAAAAGATGGGCAAGTTCCGAGAAATGAGAAACTGACCAGTTGTACAAGAAGTCTTAACTTAATACGAAGAGCTTTCATCACAGCAGGCCCAACTCAGCTCCCGGCTCGCGATAGGTTTGAGAGTTAAAGAGTAAAGAAAACACCTGCAATATTCCAGAAATGTGTGCAGTACATTCGTATTTGAATGATTACTCGAAATTTTCCGCGGTGATGATGGGGGACAAAACGACAAAGTTTTTTGTTAATAGCCACAGTATGTCCCCATTATGACAGAATGAAGATGCTTATCTGTGAAGCCATTCTAATATGGTCAAAAACAGCCTTTTCAATGCAGTTTTTATCCAAATATCATTTAATATTTCAACAATGTTCTGTATTAGGAACTTCTATTAATTCTTTATCTCCATTCATGTCTATTCAGAGATGATCCACGTGCAATAGTGTTCGTGTAAATTTACAATTTCCAGCCGACAGTATCACAGAATTGATGGGCATGTGATGCACGCTCTTAAAAGTGCTATCCTTAAAAGTTGACAAATTTAGTTGCTATACGGAAAGTTTGCTTGGAGGGGTGGGGGAGTGTTTTCACTCTTCCTTCAAATATCAAGTAACAATTTGTCCTAAGTTTGTGTTCATTGTGTGGAGTTCAGAAGGACTTTTATAGTTTAATTGATAATTAATTGATTATTTGAATCATTTGATAGAAGGGACGAATTTCTTTAAATGACAGAGAGTAAGTGACACATCAAGGATATTATTATTAAATTGTAAGGTAACTTCCATAAAGTTTATGTTTTGCAACCCTGAAAATTTATTATTTTGGTGTCTACAAATTAAGGACTTCAAAAAAGTATTAACATTTTAAATTTAAAATGTTTGAATTAAAATCTAGAATAGTGCCATGACATTAATTTTATATCTTGTTAGTAAAGCATAAAATAATCTTTTTAATACATAAAAAGAATTGACAGACACAATTTATAGCTGATTTCGTTTTGGTTCTTACATTGCAGGTAACTGCTTTGGATGCATCAAATCAGCATTAGATAATAGTTGTTTAGCTTTTTTCAATTGAAAATACGCCTGAAATAAAGTTTTTATCATATTAATTTGAGACTAAAATGAGATTACTTTCAAAGATTATTTAAAAAAAAATTCAGTGGCATCAGCCAGCAATCGAGCAGCCATCGTCAGTTGGCGAAGATAGTGCAAACTTATGCGAAAATAGGGTGTAACCTGATCAGCACAACGAGCACTCTGGCCGTTAATTTCAGTTTTCTAAACTGGATCCACTACTCCTTTATTCAAGTAGCTCCTCATCTGTCCTCAAGAGGCTGAGTTTGACCCCGTTCTAGACCTACTGATTCACATAAAATCTTGAAGCACCGGGGATCAAACCAAGGAGCTCTGAATCTGTAGCCAGAAACTTGATAGCTAGAACACAGATGCCATATTTTTATTATTTTTTATAGTTCTGGCAAACAAAATAAAATAATCTGTTGAAATGGAACCCTGTTATTATCATTATTATGTTTATTATTAGCACCGCGTCTTACTACCCGTTAGAGTTATACGCACTTACGCTAACATGTAATGGTAGGGTGATTGTGAGATGAAATGGAGGACCTACAGGCTTAACGTGGGATCCGAACCACGGTGGAGGCCTGGCATTTCACACATTCTCAAGTTGTGATTAATACACGTCTTGTCAGAGGTGAAGGAAGGGTTTGGCAATCAGATAAATCTGTGCCGGGACCGAGGATTGAGCCTCGGACCCCCAGCACAGAATTCTAACACCTTACCCTTAGACCACCAGGTCATCCAAGAACCCTGTTTTTGTTTTTTAATAAATTGTGCAATCATCAAGCTCCTGAATTATTTTTATTTCTTAAATGGTAAATAACTCGTTTTGTAGTAAATTATATTTAGATATGTTTTATTTACAAATATTTTAATGGTATTAAAACTAGTAAATACAAATTTTGAAGAACGGAACTAGAACTGGGTATTAATTAAGAATCGAAAAGAGCAGGAACTTTAATTTTTCTGGGACTGTTACCAGAACCGATAAGTTGTGGTTCGACCACCTTCCCTTATTGTTCTGCTGGATATAAGGTCCTCTCTGCCTGGCAGAGTCTGTGCAGCCGCCTCCACCCTCTTCCAGAGCACATCCATCACACTGCCATTAATACAATAATTGTGTAATTGATCTATCAAACTAGTACAGTGGGTGATGGACAGGGCACGTCTCGCTGTTCAATCACACTCAATGGGACGCGCACATATATTGTGCAAATTTCAACGAAAATGAACGATCATATTATTTGAAGCTAAAAGTCTGGTATACTATAGAAATAACACATTATAATAATGTATTTAATATAAATATACTGGTAAGTTTATTTTACTTGTAATTTAAACTACAAATCTACAATACTATCTTTCAAAAGGGGGTTGAACTAAGCAAAGAGAAAGGAACAATAAAAATAGTGCACTGGCCTCACAACCCAGCTCTCGTGCGTGCGCGCACACACACACGTACACACACACGTACAACACACACACACACACACACACACACACACACACACAAGAGTATCTCAACTCATGAACGTTTTAAAATTACAAGAAATTTATGGATTCCTGTTTGACTGTTCTAGCGCTTTAAATATCGATGCTTAAATTGTACACCTACTGCTCTCAGGTGAATACATTGATTCCTAGTTCTGATTTAAAATAGTGGGAACATAATTTTAAGTCTTCACAATATTGGAATAAATTGTTTGTCTCGTAACTTCTAAAACGATCGTGGCAACGCTGTAAATGGAAGACCCTAGTAAATTACTAAACGGTACACGTAGTTTCCGGTATTACTAAAAGTCGCTTTACATTAGGTTACCAAACTTTTACAAATTTTAATTTTATAAATAACCTTTTAAAGCTTAGTATCAAATTAATAAACTTCAAATAGATAAATAAAACAATGAGAAAAAATATTATCTAGCTTTATGATCTCTTCTTTTTCCAACATTAATACTTACATCCATATTAATCATGTTAAAGTGATTATTCACTTTAAAAATATGAAATAATAATAGAAAATTAAATAAAAATTCTAATCGAAGAAAATTGAGGTAAAAATAGTTTTGATTTATAGAGTAAAATTCAATTTTGAATATTTAAATTATTAAAGTCATTGTTAGCAAAATAGTGCGAGATTTAAAATGGGATAGTTTTCATTGTATAATTTAATTAATATGATTGGTAAAGTTATACAGGTTCTTCTTTCTAGATAATATAAATTCCTTTTCATTGGCAAAAACAGATTTTAAATCCATAGAACGATTTTGTCATAATTTTTTATTTTGTAATACCATGTTTTTATGGGTGAAAGAGTGTTGACTGGCCCCTTAATAACTATTGTGTGTTGGCTATGTATTGGTTTTAAATAGTAAGACATTTTACTGGCTACTTCAGGCTGGTGTTTAATGAGAAACATAAACTATCATTTATAAGAGAGAGTTATTGAATGTTGAAAAGGAAACTAGAACAAGATGATGAGCCTGGCGTCACAGGCTTTGAGTACCTATGAATCAAACTACTACCTGATGAAATGTCATGGTAAGTAATAATTAATCTTAAGGAAGTCAGATGTCAGCACTGTCAGCACTGTACTCAGGCCCCGGGCCTATGTGGTTGGTGCCCTGGCCATAGATATCTCAGACGCTTCACCTCCTACCCCCTTGTAATTTTATAAGCTTGTCCAACTATTAGTAGCTATGTTTTGTAATTTAAAAATGAACACTGATTAGCTAACATTTCGGTTATTTTGATTATTTATTATTATACGCTATATTAAGAGCCATAATAAATACAAAAAACATTTTCTGCTCAGTTATAAACCGGGGCCTGACTGTCCTTGTTTTTGTTAAGGGCCAGAGTTAACTTCTATATAAGAGGTCAGATGTCAGCACTGTTATATTTATTCTCCCTGGTGTTAGTTATCCTAAACGAGGTCAGATGTCAGCACTGTTATATTTATTCTCCCTGGTGTTAGTTATCCTAAACGAGGTCAGGTGTCAGCACTGTTATATTTATTCTCCCTGGTGTTAGTTATCCTAAACGAGGTCAGATGTCAGCACTGTTATATTTATTCTCCCTGGTGTTAGTTATCCTAAACGAGGTCAGATGTCAGCACTGTTATATTTATTCTCTCTGGTGTTAGTTATCCTAAACGAGGTCAGATGTCAGCACTGTTATATTTATTCTCCCTGGTGTTAGTTATCCTAAACGAGGTCAGATGTCAGCACTGTTATATTTATTCTCTCTGGTGTTAGTTATCCTAAACGAGGTCAGATGTCAGCACTGTTATATTTATTCTCCCTGGTGTTAGTTATCCTAAACGAGGTCAGATGTCAGCACTGTTATATTTATTCTCTCTGGTGTTAGTTATCCTAAACGAGGTCAGATGTCAGCACTGTTATATTTATTCTCCCTGGTGTTAGTTATCCTAAACGAGGTCAGATGTCAGCACTGTTATATTTATTCTCTCTGGTGTTAGTTATCCTAAACGAGGTCAGATGTCAGCACTGTTATATTTATTCTCCCTGGTGTTAGTTATCCTAAACGAGGTCAGATGTCAGCACTGTTATATTTATTCTCTCTGGTGTTAGTTATCCTAAACGAGGTCAGATGTCAGCACTGTTATATTTATTCTCCCTGGTGTTAGTTATCCTAAACGAGGTCAGATGTCAGCACTGTTATATTTATTCTCTCTGGTGTTAGTTATCCTAAACGAGGTCAGATGTCAGCACTGTTATATTTATTCTCCCTGGTGTTAGTTATCCTAAACGAGGTCAGATGTCAGCACTGTTATATTTATTCTCTCTGGTGTTAGTTATCCTAAACGAGGTCAGATGTCAGCACTGTTATATTTATTCTCCCTGGTGTTAGTTATCCTAAACGAGGTCAGATGTCAGCACTGTTATATTTATTCTCTCTGGTGTTAGTTATCCTAAACGAGGTCAGATGTCAGCACTGTTATATTTATTCTCCCTGGTGTTAGTTATCCTAAACGAGGTCAGATGTCAGCACTGTTATATTTATTCTCTCTGGTGTTAGTTATCCTAAACGAGGTCAGATGTCAGCACTGTTATATTTATTCTCCCTGGTGTTAGTTATCCTAAACGAGGTCAGATGTCAGCACTGTTATATTTATTCTCTCTGGTGTTAGTTATCCTAAACGAGGTCAGATGTCAGCACTGTTATATTTATTCTCCCTGGTGTTAGTTATCCTAAACGAGGTCAGATGTCAGCACTGTTATATTTATTCTCTCTGGTGTTAGTTATCCTAAACGAGGTCAGATGTCAGCACTGTTATATTTATTCTCCCTGGTGTTAGTTATCCTAAACGAGGTCAGATGTCAGCACTGTTATATTTATTCTCTCTGGTGTTAGTTATCCTAAACGAGGTCAGATGTCAGCACTGTTATATTTATTCTCCCTGGTGTTAGTTATCCTAAACGAGGTCAGATGTCAGCACTGTTATATTTATTCTCCCTGGTGTTAGTTATCCTAAACGAGGTCAGATGTCAGCACTGTTATATTTATTCTCCCTGGTGTTAGTTATCCTAAACGAGGTCAGATGTCAGCACTGTTATATTTTTCTCCCTGGTGTTAGTTATCCTAAACAAGGTCAGATGCCACCACTGTTATATTTATTCTCTCTGGTGTTAGTTATCCTAAATGAGGTCAGATGTCAGCACTGTCATATAGTAAGTACTCTCTGGTGCCTTTTAGCTACAAGAGCTAGATGAGCATTCCCTCCTAAAATTCCTGCTCGTGCCTGTCACGGTGCTTTGACCACATCATGGTGTTTCTTACTCGCACTACTCGCTACTACCCTACTCACAAACATTGGAATTCAGTATAAGACACACATTATCTCTTTTATATAATCTGTGAATAAACATTTATGCTTAATATATTAATTGTTTGACTTAGGCTGGTTATGTTAAAGGCGGTCTAATCAATCATTCATTACTATTTTATTGAAATTTATATTTATAATTGTTTAAATGAACATTTTGAATACCTAATATATTTCATTTCAACTAAGAGAATCAATACATTTATTTAATATAATAGTATTAGTAAGATTCCATTTGAAGTAGGTTTCTAATATGAACATCTTTAAATATTATAAGAGTGACAGTTTATATTTTGAGGTAATATATCATTGATTTAAATATCAAATTATCTAAGAACTTATTATGATGATAGTAATATTACATAATTAATATAATAAAAGAAAGAATGATTTGCTCAAACATTGACAGTTATTTTACCCAGATACATTTTAAAGTGTTTCTCGTCTGACAAGCCGTGCGGCTTATCAACATTTTTACATCATCTGGATAAGGATGAAGAAGGTAGAATTTAAACTAGAGGGCATTAATGTGTCAAGTCATTTAGAAAATATATTAATCTACCTCAATCCATTTGATTCTTCCAAGAATCATTAGCTTGTTATGAAAGTGAAATGTAATTAATATTTTGAGCAATTTATTAATAGGATGATTTGGTATTTTTCAATTTGTCAAAATAACTTTTTTTTATCGATAACATAGTTTTGCATTCGACTATTAATCTTACATCTAGACCACAAAATTTAAGCACAACTAAAATATCTCCAGGGAACATTTAACTATAACATTATTTAATATTGTTTCTGATAATAAATAATTAGTATATATATATTAGTATATTATTAATTAATTATACAATACAATCATAGGCGTGCTTTGGTCAAAAATGTTTTCAAAGCTTATGGGAACATTCGATGCACACAAGTTTAAATCAAATTTGTGTGTCTTGTGTGCAGTATTTAGTGCCGGAATTAATGGGTGGTGGTGATCACCCTGGAGTCCCCAAAGACAGCCTCCCCCTCCAACCTCCACAAAAAATAAAACACAAACTTTAACTTTCTAATTCCCAGCATGGTAAATGGCGTATAGGCCTACTTCATGAAAGGGACTTTTAAATACATTATTGACATGTTTGCGACAAAGAAAGCAAGTAAAAGATTGTATACCTATAATGAGCGTTTTTAGAATTCCTTATGTAGCCTACGTCCGTTTACTTTGTTATTATCATATTTGTGTAAAATCAAACAGTTGCTTAGTTTTTAGCTTTCCTAAGACAAGATATGATGTAACTTACATGGATGCATGGATGCCACCACACATTGTATGCTCGCCCGAGGCACCCACGTACGTAAATCCGACACTCACAATATCTTATACTAAATGTAAAGTCATGGGTCTTAACTCTTCATCTACAAAGTTTCGAACATGCCTATATTTATCTTCTACAATAAATACGTATTTGTGTATTCGGTTCCTGTCTTTTTTGGAAATTTTGGCATGTCTATGTTTCGCATCAACCTTTCTCGCAAATATGTGCTATCAATTTTATGAATTAAATTGATTTAAATATTTTTTCAAAGCTTAAAAGCATATTTACTAGCCGGATGAAAATGTCACTGTAGCCTTCAGACTTCCATTAAAGACCCAAAGCTACCAGGAACGGACAATACCAGGCTGATATCTCCAGGCTTCAAGTTTTACAGCCTCTGATGCAATGTGTTCTCCATGCACAAATATATTGTCCACAGAGATACACAGTGTGTTCCAAAATCATCCTTAAGAGGAGTATTCTAAAACAACCATGACACTACAGGATGCTACTTTGCACTCTACTTAAGCTGTGTCCTCATGGAACAACAAATCTGGATAAGGCGTCTTATAAAGAGATATTTTTAAGAATTATTTCATTTAAAATAATATTTAACAGATTATGCAGCAATACATTCTCAGCTGAGGTTAGAATATCTAATGGATAGAACAAAAAGCAGATCAGAGCATATCCAACTAGAATGATTTTGGGCTTTAGTACATGAGCATGAACATTTTTAATTAAACTAACATACAAGATGGATGCCAAAACATAAGCTAATACATAATACAGGATACTTAATCCTCCAGCTTTTTCATCAAGGAGACAACGATCTATGACCTTAGATAAGCACTAGTAAGAATGTTGGAGTCTTTAACATACAATTACGTCTCAACAAGGTAAACTAACATAATATATGTATACCATTCTCAGTGGCTATTTGGACTAATAGTTCAAGTAGTAGAGAGCTATATTTCCCTCAAATAGTATAGGATGAGGCCGAAATGGCTGGATCACACTGGATGTAATATTGTTGAAAACACGTGCTATTAACTATGTTTTTAACAAATTTTAAAAATGGGCCTATAAAATGTTATTAACTTTGGTTATCAACAGTTGCTAACATTTGTTACTAACATTGTTAAATTCACTAAAAATATGAATAACATTTTGCTATTAACTTTTGTCAATAACATTTTCTTTCAACATTTGTTATTTTTTCCATTAATATGTCGATAACATTGTTGCTAGCTTTGTTAGTAACAGAAATTTTGCCACCGCTCTGAAGGCGGTCCTGATCAAAGGATGTTGATAAAAAAATATTACTAACAAGTTATTACTGTTGGCAACTCCGTTTGAAGAGAGAGAGGAAATCTTGAACCAGAATTTTAGTACAGACGACTTGGCAGATGAAGCAGCTGTACAAATGGTTGGTGAGGTGACAGGGACTGAAGAAGCTTCTCACACATGTGATGTGAACAAGTTATTCAAGTCACCTACCAAAATGAAGAGGACATACAGTTCTAGGAATACGTCCCCCTTGTAATGATCATTTACGAAACAATAACATTAAGCTGTCAAAACTGTCACCGGTAGCTAAAAAGCGCAGCGTTAAGAGCAAGCCTTTCGGGGACTGAAATGGCTTTTCTGTAGTTAGTGTCTTTCCGTAGAATTTTTGGGCCTATAAGGTTTACAAGGTATTCAAAATCACTACTTGACATTCGCACAAAACTTTTGAAACTGTCAATACTTGATAAATCCCCAATTTCAAGTTTTCTCTCGTCCTTTTTCAAGTCACTTATGATATAATTTCCACTTTGTTGGTCCCTACTTTGAAGGTATGGCCGAACCCACATCCTTTTTCTATTTTCCTGTCTTCCTACACAAGTTGCAACAACAGCCACTTCTTCCCGTGACTCGAACTGGAGGAGCTGCCAATAACATGTTATTATCGAAAACTTTCCCGGCTATTAACTTGTTAATATACATGTTTCAATAAATTTGCTATCCACTTTTAATTTTGACATTTAAAATTGTTCATGACATGCTACCAACATCGAAAACATAGTTATACACATTTTGTTAGTAACATTTACTAAAACAGTTAAAAAATTGCACAGTACTCTATTTGTTATTAACATTGTGCTACTAACAATGTTTTTGCTATTTCCTCGGTGTACAGCCACCTAAACAATTAGAAGATTAGTAACTTGAAAATTAACAGTTTAATCGAAAAGTAAATATTCACTAGCTAAATAAAAGCAAACTACATAATACACTTGTTCTCTTTTTGGAGATAATGTAACTCAGGTGAGCTCCACCGGACGTCAGACAAACCTCAGCACGTTGTCCATCACTTTCCTCAGCATGGATCGTCTAATAGTTTCCACCCCACCCTGTAAATGACTTCAGTTTTATAATCGATTGTCAAAGGGGGAAAGTAAAATGGGGAGATAATCATAACAAACATTCAAAATTAAATACTCGTCAAACAAATGTGACAGAGCTGGCCGAAGGCCAGAACAAAAGTCTGCTACAAACAATCACGAAATACAGCTAGAAATATTAAACACTGTCCTAACAGAACAGACTAAATACGTGGTACATCATACACGTGAAGTACGTTTTTACCTGAGTAAAGTAAATACCTATTTAAGTTTGTAGAATAGACAAGTCCATAGAAAATCTCCTAGCACAAATAATTAAGTCATAAATGTTACAATATATAATAGCTAAGTGCCCAAAACACAAAGTATTAACACATAAGAGCTATCCTGAAGTTAAACATACATATAAGTATAGGATTTTAATGATTTATATCGAAAATTTAGATACATCTACTTAATAGTATTTCTTCCAGCTTATGAATCATGTTAATCACAAACAAATATCCAAAGCCTTAAAGGCCTGCAATACATAATATTAATACATTAGTTTCACATAGAAGTTCGACTAACATCGACTTATAATATTTAACTGAATCCCATCAAACAATTTAAATAAATCTCATCTGAGTCGGTGAGAACATGGTGACGTTCATCGACATCTAAGATTGTGACGTTTCTGGAACAGGTCACGTAGACGATGAGGCCCTCGTGGCAAGACGTATGAATGGTAATAGATAGATATTTTGCCATTTTGGTTTCATAAAGTCGGATTTATAGAGAAATAATGGCGGTTAAGGAAGGTAAAAATTAAGGAGAAATGTTATGATAATTTTTTTTAACGTTGCTGGCGCTCTTGTAGAGTGGTGGAGGAAGATTACATGACTTTCCAGCCAACAGACTTGTAGTGCCGAGAAAGTGGTGGGAATCCCTTCGCAACTTTGCGCGGGTTTATTTTGTGCGCGTCCTAGCTCGCCATCTTAGTGACTATAACCATAAGTTTTGTAGTACGTGTCCCAGAATATCGTTGTCGCAATGGCATTTGACTGATGTCTTGTTTTCGTGAGTAGGCCCAACATTCCGAATATGAAAATAACATATATTTCATGTAAGCTAGGTCTCCAGCGTACATATCGTATTGTTATTGATTCATCCCTCTACCTCCCCAATCCAAACCGCTCGGACGTCGCTGGAGGGTGACGCTTACAATAGATGTATAAAGTAATAAAGTTATAAGAATACATATTTTTATTAATCAACGAATCTCTACTCAACTTGATTTAACTACCATATGAAGATTTTATTCATGGTTGCAAGTACATTGAATTACATGGAGAAAAAATGAGCAAGTTTTATCTTTTATAAAAACATACACAAACCTAAAAATTAAATTATATGTAAATTGTAAATTAATCCATATATCATCTATCCCTTTCACTTTTACACTTTACCTCTTTGGTTGTATTAGTTATAGACAGTAAAACAACGCTATTGTAAATTATTATTATTATTATTATTATTATTATTATTATTATTATTATTATTAGCACCGCGTCTTACTACTCGTTCGGGTTATACGCACTTACGCTAATGTGTAATGTTAGGGTGATTGTGAAATGAAATGGAGGACCTACAGTTTAACGTGGAATCCGAACCACGGTGGAGACCTGGCATTCCACACATTCACAAGTTGTGATTAATACACGTCTTGTCAGAGGTGATGGAAGGGTTTGGCAATCAGATAAATCTGTGCCGGGATCGGGGTTTGAACGTTATTGTAAATAAAAGCTTATAATTATTATGTAGTAGTACTAGTAAATGTTTTTGTACCCAGTAGTAGCATAGTTGTGAATGAAACTGTGACTGTCAATGAACCTGGCCACTCCAATTTGAACCTAATATAGCTTGTCCACTTGAAGGAGAAAGAATCATGTTGGTGGTTTGTCTCTCAACCATTTTGATAATAGCTAAAACCAAAGGTTTACAAACTCAGCTAGCGTACGACCTACTTTTACTCAGATACATACTAGTGACAGACCAAGATATCATATAAAGTAGATTATCTTCCCTCTTGTAAACCTACACAGTTTTACAAAATACATGGTTTAGTTCATTGCTAACTTATTTTTGTATTTTCTGATACATGCTGATAATGTTAGTAAAAAATAGTATATCTAGTACTATGAACGTGCTGAATGCGATGGGTTTGTACAGTCACCGGTGATTCTACAAGGCCACTAGTTCAGTTGGGGAATGTAAACAATTTATTTATTATTTCACATACTCACCGAACGTTTTACAAAATTGCCGGTGAGTTTATAAAATAACCGTCAGCCAAGGGTTAGGTTTGATTAGGTTAGTTTAGGCAAGTTTAGGCTAGTTTATGTTTGTTTAGGTTAGGCTTGGCTAGGTTAGTCTAAGCTAGTTTATGTTAGTTTAGGTAAGGTTAGGTTAGGTAAGCTTGGATTTAAATACTACACTTTGGTCAATATATATCCTATTAGGTATTTTATCAAAACACCGGTAAATGTAGATAGCACACTTCAGGTAACATACTTTCACTATACTGCATTGGGAAATTAAAAAATCATTGGTAAACGTAGATAAATCCTATTATTTGTTAAATAGACCATTGCTTTTGACCAATCTATACCCTCACCGATAATTTTACAAAATAACGAATTAAACACATTCATAGCATTATAAAAAACGTAATACTCAATTGTAATTTTTCACTATTTATTCGTACAAATAGATATACGAGGCACTATTAATGAGATTAATGTTGCTGGGCTTATTAAAATGAATCTAATTAAGCCTTTTTCAATATTAGCTCAATTTAAACACAAAGTATGTTTATTTTTTAAACCTCAAATAAGAAAACAAATTGTTTCTAAGAGCTGTAGTCTAGAACGATATTTCACTGTACACTACATTTACCCTGAAGAATTTCACTATGGCTTTATCTTGCAAGCTACGTCATATTTTAAATTCGGCAGGTAAGCTACCTCTCAGGTTAAACCAAAATTATAG
The DNA here is from genome assembly GCA_902151455.1 of Timema bartmani. NCBI lineage: Eukaryota > Metazoa > Arthropoda > Insecta > Phasmatodea > Timematidae > Timema > Timema bartmani. Next base: position 161,774 of record CABFWB010000922.1, read on the forward strand.
TTAGCCTGCTTGAGGAAGAAATAAATACACAAATATTCACTTGATAAAGAGAGTTTTATTGAACAAATTAAATAACGTTTGCCTACAAATTTAGCGACGGACAAAAATAAAAGTGCCCGTGACTCACAGATAGGATATCGCTGAAATAAACTACGCATAAAATAGATCTAGTATTTTATTTAAGATTTATCAAATTATTAAGTTTTATCTTAGGGTTAAGTTTGTTCATTCTAATGTTAAGTTATTGAAGAAAGATTAAAATTTGACCGTATTATTCAGTGCGTATAACACGAACTGATATAAGGACGTAATGATATATATAGTATTATTTATTTTTTGAGATAAATAGTAAAATAGCTTTCATATATTTTTTTATAAACCATAAATACTTCGGTTTTGAATAATATTTATTCATGAAACAGAATTTTAATAAATGAGCAGTAAGTTCTTCATAAAATACAGTAGTTTCAGAAACCTTATATAAAATGAATCTGTTAAAGTTGTAACATAATGTTTAATTAATACTGACGCATTTTCAGATAGTATATTTATATATTAAAATGCCCTGATGATTAGTAAGACATACATGATATGACGAGACACGACTTGATTCAAGATTCAAGACAAGAGATAACAACTTAATCACTTCGAAATTGTAACAAGCTCTTTCTCCCCTCCACACACACACACACACACACACACACACACACACACACACAC
>CABFWB010000922.1:163143-190281 GCA_902151455.1 Timema bartmani
GAGTATTTTAGCTAAATTATTCTATTTAGCGAAATAGACGTGAATTCCCTGAAAATGCTGTGCATTTAAATAAAATGCTGAGAATTTCTATAAAACGATGTTTTTCAGCGGAAATAAGTGATTAAAAAAGGATTGAGTTTCACTCGTCTGTGTGCTTCAGCTTGGGTTTTACTTGCATCCTGTGCCTTCCACAGCCCATCCGGCTAATCGCCACATTCCGTTAGTCGTTGCTTTTATCATAAATCCTTTGTATAAGCCCTAAAAACATTGACGAAAGAATTTTTTACCTATTTTGCTACAAAATGCTAAATTATGCCACAAAACGCTAAATTTCCAAAAATTAATGCTAAAAAAACTGAAAATTAATGCTATTTTACCCTATCTCTAATTATGGGGAGTGAAATACAAAGAGTTTCTCTATGATGATTTTTTTAAGCACCACGTCTTATTACCCATTTAGGTTATACGTTTATGTACTAAATGTGCCAATTGTTTTAAGAATTAGGAAGATTATATTTAGAGGAAGTGTACTCGAATTTGCGTGAAGCGAGAGTGGAAAACAATTTTGGAAAAATAACACTCTCGGTACACTGGATCGAGATTCGAACCCTTATCCCAACGTAATCGGCAGTCTAGTCTACAATGAGAGTAGTGCCTTAGCCCATGCAACCACCTAAGTGAGTGAGTGAATGTAGCATCATTTAACTAAGTCAACACTATTAGAAAAAAAAAAGTTAAAATAATTAAAAAAATAAACACTTATAACGAACAACGTTGATTTTGTTATTTTATAAAATAATTCATCTTACTCATATCTTTAATATGCTATATTAATGAAACGGTGGAGTGAACTAAATTCGGTTGATATAAAGTACTTAGAAGCTTGAAAAGGTGTGGGAGAAAACAGTGGTGTAATTAGAAACATTGTTTGGGTGGGGAAATGGGGGTGGGGGGAGAAGATTGACGGTTGACTATAGGGAGCTCAAAAAAATATACTGTTGGACCCATACCCTAGTCTCAGCATTGAATCTGCCCCACAAAACTTGGGAGGGGCAACGTATCCCAGCCTCATTGATGTGAACGGCTTTGTAGCCCCCTGACCAGTTTATGAATCCAATCAAATCCCCTTAGACACAAGCATTGTGGACAGGCCCTTAGTCATGTTTTAGATCATATTATTTCGGGCTTGGCATATACTTTTGTTTTTAGTTATTTAAATGACATCTACATTCATGGTACATTCTTAGGTAAACATTTGTGATATAAGGAAGTGGTTTTGGGGTGATTGTGGGAATATAGTTTAACTGTTAACCTCGAGAAAATGGGGGGGTTGAATTGTATCTCCTCGAAAGAGACTCTCTTCCGATACTTTAGACACAAACAGTCTAAATGAAAATCCTGAATTATATATCCTTTAAAAATTGGAATTATATCCCCGAAATCCTGAATTGTACCTCCTCGGAAGAGTATCTCTTCCGACACTTAACACACAAACAGGATTTTCATTTGGGCTGTTTGTGTCTAAAGTATCGGAAGAATTACTCTTCCGAGGAAGTACAAATCAGTCCCCTCGAGAAAATTACCTCTGTCAAGTCTATCCGGGCGATATCATTTTGAAGGAAGTCTTCTTGTGGGCACCGATACTCTTAAGCTGACCATTGATTTCCCAAAATTACTAGTTGTTCTGTGAACAGTATACCTCTCCCTCCATGCTATTATCATTACTATGATCTTCTTAGTAGTTCTGTGAACAGTAAACCTTGCTCCCTCCATGTTATTTTCGTTACGAAAATCTTAAGATTCATCCTTGGCTTACACGTTGATATATATTTCCTACAACTTTTCCTATACTTTCAAATGTATATGTCTCCCTTGTGATCAAGCTATATAGAAAGCAAGTGAAGTATATATGCAATATTATTTTCATAGATAACATATACCATTCATGTGGTTTGAGATGTGAGCCTCATAATATGATGTCAACATTAAAAAAGATACATACGAGGTACCCTATAGATTGTGTAGTATTATATTGTAAATTCAAATCACTTGGGATGAACTTTTAAACAAAAAATCTTTTGATGTATCACCCTATTTAAATGGATACCCAGATTGATAAACTTTTTACATAGATCGTTCTGCATAAGTTAAAAGAATGTCGGTGTTTGTTAAAATTGGTCATAGAATTGGACAGTTATTGCGGAAAAAACATCTCGACAAACAGATGAAATGGAAAATGGTAAATTTGAAACAAGACCTCGCTACGTTCGTGCAGTTAAAAGACAAGGATTGAGGGAATGTATTAATGTATCATACTCTGTTTTATTCTTCGTATGATTATGATGATTTAGCATTTAATAAACTTGTTAAATTAATTCTGTATGTTATTTTGTTATTGGGAACCCTTAGATGAAAATCCTAGGCCTATATAAATTCTTTTCAAATTACATTAGTAAAATTTAAATATTTAGAGTGATTTATGTGAGAAACTATATCATTTGTTTGTTTCTTGAGGACATTTTATTTGTTTCCTGGTGGTATTTAAAAGTCCCCTACTGGTAAATTGAATGGTTGAATAGAGCACTAATCATCCCCTCCTCCATTGCTTACACCACTGGAAAGGGACATACATCCCCACATGATTAGTTTGAGACTTTCAAGTTGTCTCAACATAGTTCTAAAGTAGTGGTTAGCTTGTTGAATTTTGCTGCTCTCTACTGAAAATAAAATAAACCACCAATAAGCTGCTATTCTGGCTTCGGTGGCTCATTACGCATTTATCACACAAAATATAAGTTTTTCTTGTAAACGTGTTTTGACTCGTATCCACGATTTATAAAATCCACCATCAAAATAATAAAAAAAACTACAAAATAAGATATTAGTTTCTTAAGTTAAATTATTTAATTAAAAATAACTAAAATACACAATTATTAGTAGAACCACTAATACTTATAGTGTAAGCTCTAATTAAAAGAAGTGTGTTTTTTCCAAAGTGCAAACGGCAGTGTGTAAGTCAATGTTCATACGATTAATGATGAGGAAGGTGTCATCTTAGAACACATGCGCCCAAATTTAGGTGGCGTTAACTAGGAATATATCTAAGAAAAACACCTCATTGCACTTTGGTGGGATTAGTACCCCGACCTTCTTGCTGGCATTGCTATAAAACCTAACTTTGCATTTCATTAAAGTTTTCTTATCAAAGCCTAATAAGCTAATAATATATATTGCTGGCCCCCAAGAATAATAGTTGCTTATAATTATTTAACCATATGACAAAATAGTAGCCGAACTAATTAACTATCTAGAACTCGAAAGTTAATGACCACCAGAACATAATCTAACCATTCAACCCTATACTGAGACCCCTCCAACCATTCTCCAACCTAACACCCAACCTCCTCCCTATACATTCTCATAATATTATCTTCCCATCGATCTCTCAGGCTACCAGGGGATCTTGTATCTTCAGGTTTCCCAACTAAAATGTTGTATACATGCCTGGAATCACGCACCACATGTCCCTACCCACGTTGGACTGCGCAACTTGATTATTCCAAATATGTCTGAGGATGCATACAAGTTATAAGGTTCTTAATAATGTAAATTGTTCCATTCTCCTGTATGTTTATCCCACCTAGGCCAAAATATCTTTCCCAGCTCTTTGTTCTCAACAACTCTTGATTCATTCTCTTAGCTCAAAGTGATACATCCGTAAAGAGCAACGGTTAGTGTTAAAACGACTTTGCCTACTTTGAGATTTCTAAGCTATTTTGCGAATCGGGTTGCATCTTAATTTGACGCACCTAAGCAATCTAAGCACTATCACACTTAGACGCCAATGTACAAAATAGAAAGAGAGGGAAAAAGTGAGCAGTTATTCCTGCGAGGCCTCTAATTTCCTGCTGATAAATTTTTCCCTCTTCCTATGACGAGTTTACACAATCACTTTAATATTTGCTCCTTGAAAACATTGACTTGCTTTTTAATTTTACCCTTTTCTTGCTTCCTATTCTAGATATAAATATGCTACCACGGACTTTTTAATCTACATCCTGGCATCCTACTACAGGCCATTTTCGTGTCAAAGCCAAATAACCTAAAGTTGTAGAGGATTTATATACTCAAAGATAAAAATAATAATTCTATGGCTCTGTAGGACTATTTTAGAATAGTTTAAGTATTTATGATTTTTGTTTTAACGTTATATCTTTGAAGCTCGCCGAGTGAAACGTAAATTCATTTACCTGGTAAATCCTATCTTGACAGGCCGTGACGTAACAGTTAGGCAACGTCCTTATAGTTTTATCTATTTTCAGTTTAAAATTCTGAGACAGAAGACGAGATGACAATAGCTTACAAACGGAATAATATCAAACATTCCCAACATGAATTCTGTTTTTTTTAAACTCTTTTTGAACATAACATATTTTCCAAGTATTTTAATTTGTTAATTTCTTCAAAAGTTATATTTTTTACCTGTATGAATTCATTCGTTTGGAATATAGGGATACGACAAGCAGCTATGTAGGCCTACTTGGCTTTATCCATATTTACTCTTAAACCTATTTCATTGTTGTTTCTAAACAAATGCTCTGTATTCCTTATAATCATCACCTCATCAAGTTAATCAATATATACATACATATAAAAATCGGAAACTATTGTTCTGATAAAAATATATATTTCAAATAAAGATTTTTTAATTTTTTTTAAGTGCTGCAACTTTACAATGGTAAGTTATTTGGTATCTCAAATAGATAAAGAGAGATGATCAAAATTGGAAATTTCCGTTTCTGTAAAATAACCTCAAAGTCATTTTCATACAAAATTTAATCAAAATTACTAATGTGGAATTCAAGAAAAACAATTTTAATTCTTTTTTGCCCTTTAGTAAACTACTATCAGAAAAAAAATATCGAAAGTCTGCCTCTGTTAGATTCTATCCCGTGGTCTCTACTAAACGTGTGCAAAGATACAACTTTCTAGGTACATCTGTGGGGGCCTATAGAGGGTGCGGAATGACTCACACACACAAATTATATTTAGAGATAAGATTATATTACAAAATAGTTATTGATAGGAGAAACTATATTATTTTACCTGTTCTCTTCCGTTTCATAATTTCGTTGTAAAGCACTTTGTTTATTGTCGGTTACTTGGCTCACTCTTAACTGGAGCCATCATAACGTTTGTCTACCTGGTCCTTTCGTGTCGACTGCTTTTCTGTCGAGCACTTGAACCTCCTAAACTGGAGTTTGTCGATCACGTGAATCCCCTATACTTGAGTTTGTCGATCACTTGAACCTCCTATACTTTAGTTTGTCGATCACGTGAACCTCCTATACTTAAGTTTGTCGATCACTTGAATCCCCTACACTTGAGTTTGTCGATCACTTGAACCTCCTATACTTTAGTTTGTCGATCACGTGAACCTCCTATACTTAAGTTGGTCGATCACTTGAATCCCCTACACTTGAGTTTGTCGATCACTTGAACCTCCTATACTTTAGTTTGTCGATCACTTAAACCTCCTATACTCAAATTTGTCAACCAGTTGTACCTACTCGTGTCGACCCCTTGTACCACCTAACCTTCCAAATATTTGTTTTAATTTTGTGACCACTTTTTTGTAGACCACTTGAACCTCCTATAATTGGGTTTGTTGACCAGTTGTACCTACTCGTGTCGACCACTTGACGCCCTTAGTATTCCAAATTTTTGTCGACCACTTGTATTGCTCCCAATACTGCCCACTAGAATGCGGGGCTATCAGTTCACCCATAAACCGCGCCGCATTCGAGCTTAGATGTCTTTGGACCCTAAACGAACAAATTGTTAATTTTCTTGGCCGTGGTAGGAATCGAACCTTGAATTTTTATCTTAGTAGTCAGAAACGCTATCAGACAGGCCAAAATTTGGTAAGTTGGGCTAGCTGCAGTCCAATTTTAATAGTAAGAGCCTTATAATGACAGGTAGAAAAGTGACTTAAATTTTTTAATAGTTATATAACATAAATGATGGCCACAAAAAAGTTTGAATAATTTCTAAGAATTAATTTCTACAATAGTTTTACCAAAGTATAGTCACTGGGATCATAACTAATAGTATTCACGTCCCTCACCCTGTTCTCTTAAGGTATTTATAGCTTGATTTTCCTGCTAATAGACATTTAAGCATCTTTTATAAAATACAAACTTATTTTGTTGTAATCCACTTTGATAACATTTTACCACATTATTATTGTTATTAGAATGACCTAGTGGTATAGGGGTAGGGTGTCAGACTTCTGTGCGGAGGGTCCGGGGTTCAATCCTCGGTCCCGGCACAGATTTATCCAAACCCTTCCTTCACCTCTGACAAGATGTGTATTAATCACAACTTGTGAATGTGAGGAATGCCAGGCCTTCATCGTGGTTCGGATTCCACTATTAACTGTAGGTCCTCAATTTCATCTCACAATCACCCTACCATCACACATTAGCGTAAGTGCGTACAACCCGAACGGGTAGTAAGACGCGGTGCTAATAATAATTATTGTTATTCTAGATATATTGATGATTCTATCAAAAGTGACAGCTGCAGAGCACATGGCTTGGCGTATGAATAGGCGAAAGTAGATATAGCTTTTTCTTCTGTCAGACATTTATATAAGTAATACAATTGTTGAATAACTTCAAGTTTCTCATCAGTAAAAATAGAGGGAGGGTATAGTTCATATCCAATGACTGATCCCACCGCCAGACCGAGTCTACCAGTGGTGCGACTTGAACCTGTGTAGCACGCACCAGACAACCAGGATGTCCCTAGTGTTGACCTTGAAGTACAGAGTTCCCCGGACATTGAGGAACTAATTGCTCACGAGACTAATTTATGTTCTGTACGAGACAGTAGCACGCGGCGGCCCGAGTGAAGCGTTGTTACCGTGTTTTAGTATGCATGCCGCGGTCCGGCGTGGGGTTTGGGTCCGCGGGGTAACAAGGTTGGCGAGATACACACACACAGGTTCCTACTGGTGGTCACGAGGCCTAGGGAGATAGACTGGACTTCCGATGATGGGGGGAAGACGTGGTTCGAATCTCACCCAGGTTTCCCAAATGTGATTTTCCCATACCTCCTTCATGCTAGTGCGGGGAAAATCACTCTTAAGGACGTTGACTATTCGTTGAATTCAAATCTATTTTGCGAATCGGGTTGCATCTAAACTTGACGCACCTACGCACTCTACGCACGATCACACTTATACACCAATGTACGGATTAGAAAGAGAGGGGAGAAAGTGAACAGTTACTCCTGCGAGGCTTCTAGTTTACCAGCTGATAACACTTTCCCTCTCCCGCTGATGAGTATACACACTCACTATACGTATTTGAATCTTGAAGACATTTACTTGTAATTTAAACTTTACTTTTTCTTGTTTTATATTATAGATAGACATATGCTTCCACAGTCCTTTTCAATCTACATCCTGGCAGGTAGTTTCCTACTGAACATTTTCGTGTCCAAGCCAAATAGCCCAAGTTGTAAATTATTTATAAAAAATACGTTTATAAAAACTAATTCAAGATAAAAAATAATAATTTTGTGGCACTGTAAGACTATTTAAAGAATTATTTAAGAATTTATGGTTTCCATTTCAACGTTGTATCTTTAAAATTCACCGAATAGGACGCAAATTCATTAAAATTAGAAATCCTATCTTGACCTGCTATGACGTCACAGGTAGGCAACGTTCTTAATTTACCCATGTTTGTTTTTGATTGGCTGAGCGAAAGCCAACGTTACTAGTAACCATAAGTGATGGACAATGTCAATCTCCCTACGACAAGCGGGTCCGGCAATTCCGACATACGACTGCACTTGCGTGTGCTATTATAAACATTCAACATTATGACTGATCCTAGACGAGCCATAGCTTGACATATTAGAATAACATCAACTATGAATATCATAAACTAATAATACGCTTGTTGAACGTTCATTAAACAACACCTTGAAGATGTCAATCTTGTTAGTTATTGTATTATATAAGAATTTGTAAAGCACATAATAAACAAATTTATTGCGAACCGTAGTTATCAACTGCATCAACACTGACCCAGTCCATAGGCTGGAAACAGTAATGGGTGTAAAAGTTATCAAATATTAAGCCTACAGGATGATGAAAATAAACAACAGTCGTATAATCTGATAGACTTCGACGCAAGTATAGACGCGGATCTTTAGTACTATTTTATTCAGTATAACTTTTAGGTAGATATTTCACGATACCTGTTTTACTTGATTACGATTCTTAAGATAACCTAGATTTTTTCGATTTCGATTCTAGAAAATTTCCTTTTTATTTAGTTTACCAAGCTTCCAATTTCATGAAAAAAACCCCATACATATCTATTCAACTTCATAGCACAGCAAAAATACTAAAAAAATGTAAATTTTAATAAAAAAAAATCATGTCTAGTTTTAACAAAGAAAAAGATCCGTCTTATCAAGTATTAAAACTTACCATACCTAATAAATAAAATAATTTGGGATTACAATAGTAAACATGTATTTTTACCTACAAATAAAGCCCGAGTCAAATATTTATAAATAAAAAAAATAATTTAATAAACAACAGTCGAAAACGCAAGCCTTTTAAATTAACCTAATAAGGTCGTTAACTATACCAAATTATATATCAAATAACGGCAAATAAACTAATTATGAGAGATAAACGATTTGTTACTATTCATTCTGAATTTTGCCTTTTTGTTAGTTGCTAGTACTTTCATTGAAAGCTAAGAATCAAAGTACCAAGATTCTCGATTCTTTAAAAACCAGTAAGAATCGAGGTATCGAAGAATCGAGTTTAGCATTTCTACTTTTAATATATCATGACGGGCTTAGAGCAATAATTTGCTATAACACAAAATAATTATTATGCTATATTAATATTTGAGAGCTTAAAAAGTGGTTTATAGCCTGAATAATTCTACTTTTATCCTTAATGGATACAAATTTTGAGCCTTCAGAAATCAATACAGATAATCTTTTATCTAGTAAGGAAGTATAGGAACACAATTAAATATTAACTACAACTGTTACAGTGCTGTTGTGACCTAGAATATTACTCTCCCAAGCCATTCATATGTGCTCCACATCTTACTACCCATCCATGCTATCAGAATATTTACAATTATTGGGTAGGTATGAGTAGTTAGTTATTAAAGAAAATCACAGGCATTAGCACGGACCAAAGATGAAAAACAAATTTTTATAAAAAGTAATTCGCGACGCAGCTGCTTGGGGTCGAGCCAAGCTCGCCAATTGAGAGTCGAGGGAGTAAACAAGTCACAAACCATTGTCACCACCACTATTCACAGTAATAATGTTGATTAATTATTAGTATTATCGTAAACTGTTGCCATTGTCTCGTCTGGAAGTGTTGATTACATATATCGCTGCCATGACAGTTCATCGCTGACATGCTCTTGGTCGCTAGTCCGCGGTTGATATGATACAGGTTATTAATGAACTAGGGGCGGCGGGATCACAAAGGATTCTCCGACAACATGATCATATATACTATGTGTTCTCTCAACTTGAAATCTGTTAAAACATCAATTCTTCGGTAACTGGGGAGCCGAGGTAATGGAAGTTGCTATTTATGCACATGAATTCTAATTACAGCTTTCAAGAATATGTGGCTTCGAAATGCTATGAGCTACCAAAACATTTACTCGATTATTAACTTATTAAACTACACGCATAGCCCAGATGAAATGGGACCCTGAAAGGTAGCAGTTTTACCTTGATCGATTACACTATGACCCTATGTTAAGTTACGCCATAGTGGAAACGTGCAAGGTAAGCGTATTAACTTTCAGGGTAAATGAAGGGCTCATGTAACTGATCTATATTCATAACAAAATTACATTCTTTTGGATATTCTTTTCTTTCGACTGCTCCATTCAAATATTTGGTTTTTTAAACGTACTAATAATATTATTTTTGTATAAATTGGTTTACTTATAGTTAACAATATTTATTTTATGACAAATCATTTGTGATCTCCGCAAATAAATAACATTTTCTTCACTAATAATAATAATAATAATAATAATAATAATAATAATAATAATAATAATAATAATAGTAATAACAACAGCAATCCTACAGTGGGAATTTTGAATAAGAATTTTCAGGGAGCTCTCTCTTAGAAATGGTGATGGTCCATGATATTATTCTGACAATTAAAGATGTCCAATTTTACACTAGGATCTAGAAACCCTAAATACTTGAAGATCATCAATGGAAAAAAAAACTAGGCCTACTTTTGCGAATTAGAGTGCACATTGCTCAATGGACATTGTTAACCGTACTCGCGATGACGTTTGACATACATAGGTACATTCTCACTATTAAAACTAACGAGAAATATGGACACTCTGTATATTGTATTATTGTTCCACTAAGCTGGTAAGAATATCCAACTTATTTCGACTACCTTCAAACAATCTGCTGGAACCGCCATTGGACGGAAGAATTGTAGTTCGTGCCGGCAGATGTCTCAACTACGCACGCTTGTCTAATAGGGGAACTATATAATATTTGGTTGTTTTATTTAAGGGATTAATTATTCATCCATTGTGATTGTTATAACAATTACTAAGGGTCTTAGTAATTTAATGTATAATAATTGTTTAAATACAAGTTAATAATATATTCAAGTATGGGCGTAGCTCGGGAAGCTTCGTGTAAGCTAGTACCCATCTAGCAATCAACTCTCAATGCAATTCTATTTTGGCTATGGTCAGTGTTGTTGACATCTACTTGTTTGTATTCTCTCACTATCTCTAGTTGGTTATGATTACAATTAATTGTATCTATTGTATTTCAATTTTAAGAGCTATTTACTACTCTCGGAATTTGTAAGTGCAATTATATATATATAGTCTAGCAATAAATGCAATTTATAGAGTTTGGTCAAATCCACTATTTTTTAATCAAAATCTCCCATTCACTTTTGAATCCCTAATCTCAAATCCGAATCCAGATCTTGGGAAAAATCATGAACATAAGAGTAAGTATGAATATAATATAATAATAGAAAATACAAAGTAGTAACTAAGTTTTAACATTCTTTCTTATGATCCATTTATAATAACATTCATACATTCAGTAAAGTGTTAAATTACTTGTCTGGGGCCTGGTTGTTAAGTTCATAAATGGTTCTGAATCATCAATAAGCAGTATTAAAGCTCTAAAACAAATCTCACTTGAAAAATTGAGATTTTTTTTTTTAAGAATTCGAGTCTAGAATCTGAATTTTCTCGAATCCTCTAATCTCGAGTATTCTTAAGGATTCTAAGGATTCGAGGTCCCATCCCTAGTAATTTTTGTGATTGAATAAGCATTTTTAGGGAAGGAGACCCAAAACGAAAATTGGTACACACGAAAAGGAGACGCTTTTGAGTAATGTTTTGTTTTTGTAATATGAAGACATAAAATAAATAAATACATAATCAAGCCGTTCAAGAACCAAGAATAGGAATCAAACTAATGAAAACTGACCATGGAAAGTTTCCAACTGTTTGTGAAGTATTCTACGGGAGTAAGATATGTACTGTATATCAACAGTTTAAGGGTAGCGTTAATATTTTTTTTTGCAATCTCATAATATTTCTACTGTTTTTCTACCAGACCTGCTACTAGCTCAATTTACTAATTATGTAGAGAAGGGTATGAGCCACATACATTATTAAGGTGAAAGAAAACTTTTCAGAAAAAATACTAAGTATTTCAAGTCAATATATAATACTTTAGAATTATTACTGAAATAAAATAAACATTACTACAAAAAAATATAATCTCCATGATAGATATTGACTTACGTGTCTCCATTTTGTAGATGATGGCAGAGATTTTCTGAATGGTTAAATCTTATTTTTACAATAATTTTTTTAATATTGCACTAATAAATTCATCAAGTAAAAGATATTTTATTTTTAACTCACACTGAAAATGTATTTTATAAATCAAATTTGAGTATTAATTATTTAACCCCCGAACTGTTTTATCTTCGTCACCAAAGACAACATCAAATTTAGTTATAGGAGGGTCTTAGTGTATTTCATTGTGATTTTTTTTAAACTGTTTGTATTATGACACTGATTGTTCACTTTTAACCGGGGTTATTTTATTGTGTATGTTATTAAATATTGAAGCAATACAAACATTCACACACTTTAAAGTCACATCTTATCCAAGCCACCCTAGTTTTCCAGTGATATTCCTTTCACAGCGTACTCCAAGTGGTCCAGCAACAAATCCTGAGGTCAAAGATTTAGTCTCTCGACATTATTATTATTTTTAATTTTAGCACCGCGTCTTACAACCCTCTCGGGTTATACGCTCATGTACTAACTACGCTAATGGTTTTAGAGGTTAGGAAGGTTATATCAAAGGAAATGTACTTGCGTTTGCGTTGAGTGAGAGTAAAATATCATTTTGGAAAATCCACCCTCACTACACCCGATAGAGATTCGAATCTTTGTCTCCCCGTGATTGGCAGTCGATTCTACTTCAAGAGTAGCGCGTTAGACCACATAGCCACCGAAGCGGGTCACTCAACATCATTAAATTAGGTGAAGAATCAGCCAGGGGGCAGGGTCCCACGAACAAATAATTTATCTGTGAGAACCAGTCCTGTCAAGTATGCAAGAACGACCAAGTAAAAGGTTAAGAAGAGGGTTGAAGGGTTAGAGGCCTAGTATTCTAGTAATACTAGTGGAATTAATAGCTAGTAGGGTTTCACAATTTGAGCTTTCCTTTTGCTTGGATAATACAAGCGTAGAAATAGTATATGTGCGTTAAAAGAAATACATAAATAAAATCATAAAACATATATATAGGAATCTCCCTTAGTTCATTTTTGTTTGAAGAATGTTTCATTATCTTTCATGAGGTCCTAGAGATTCTATTAATTACCATTACAGCAACATTCCTCAGACCTTTACTAATTAATTGGAGCTTGTTAAATTATTGAGCGGGCAGATTTCACCGCCAGATAGAAGAGATTGTTAACAAAAATAATTACAAGTTGGAAGAGCAAAATATTGATTGTGCAGTACTGAACTGCTTTAGTAAATGTATGAAATGAATGGTTCTTACTCACCATGTTAATGTGGTAAGAATGAGGAAGGTGAAAATAAATGTACCAGTATTTGCGTTGAGGGAGATTAGGGAACCATTAAAGGAACATCTCTATCAGTACACCTGACCGGCATTTGAATCACGACTTCTCCATCAACCGAAAACTAGACTGAATTAGCTTGGGATTTAGACCCCGTGCCTACCAAAGTAGAAAATGGAAAATAATAAATGCTTATTTTTGGGCTTACAAAGTTAGCTTTTAAATGGAAAGGTCAATTTTTCTCTTTGTGGGGTTAATGCATTTTTCTGATATAATTTTAGTTTCCTTACGCAAGAACCAATGATTTATTGAAATATATAATATTTAATACTAGGCTTTTAATGCAAACATATATTTACTAAATATATATAATAAGTAACTGTCGTTAAGCTGATTTTGCTATAACTTAAAGATTTGAACACCCTTGGTAAACATACACTTGACATTCCTGAATTATTCAGCACTTGCTTTGGCCACCATCGATGATTTTTGGAAGATTATTTCCTAGCTTCGTAGGAACCGTAGTTTCAACGGCAAAAAAGTTGGTAAAAATAAATTGTATGGAACTCCTCACGGAATTTCTCGTTCTATTGTTTAAAAATGGAGATATTTACTCAAAATTCAAAATGGCGCTATACATACCTAAAACATTTTTGGACTAAAGGTTTTAAATTTTATGATTCTATTTAAAAAAATTAAGTCTTCATTTTATATTTGGACCAATAAAAAATATGTATATTGGCTCCCAAAGGGTCAACACTTTGTATTAAAATTTTGACTTCCGGTTAAAAATTTCGGCATTTTATTAGGGGAGACATATCTTATGGTTATCACATTGCTACTAAGTTTCTATTTTATAATTTTTGAGCAATAAAATAGGTAATAATTGACTATTGAGTCAAAAATGAGAGAAATAGATCATTGCTGAACCAGGGGCGGATCCAGGAAGGGGCCATGTGGGGCGCGCGGCCCCCTTAAAGAAATTAAACCAATTAAATCAATGTTAAAGTCACTACTATCCGGTGAAAACATGGAAAGATATTCTATAAAGACATAACAACAATCTAAATATAAAATAAAAATTAAAATAGGCTATTAATTTCTAAAACCACATTCAATTTCGCTCACATTTTATTATATCTATAATATTTTGAAACGTAAAAGTAATATTTACTAACGATACAATTTGTTTTCTAATCAGCAGATAGCTGTAAGATATAAATGTGATGTTTTTAAAGAGCCCAGGAATGTACCGCTTTCAAGCTGTCATGGTGAGTTTAAAGGTCTACCCGTTGTCAACGGTCTGATGTGATCCACCAGATGGAGTGACGGTTACACTTGTACTTGAGCACTTAGCTCACTTGGCTGGATCAGTGTTCATTGCACGTGTGCAGGCTTGGGTTGGACAGGTGCGCTAGCCGTAGTGTGAGAGCATGCCATTCTATAGATATGTACTACTAGGAAAAACCTGTCATTTACTACATAATACTGAGCTAAACCTGCCATTCCACACATAGTGCTGGGATGAACCTGTTATTTCACACATAGTACTGGGATAAACCGGCCATTTCATACATGCTGCTGGAATAAACCTGCCATTACACTCATACTGCTAAGATAAACCTGCCATTCCACACATAGTGCTGGGATAAACCTGAAACTTTATACATGATGCTGGGATAAAACTGTCATTCGACACATACTACTGAAATAAACCTGCCATTCCACACATAGTACTGGGATAAACCTGTCATTCCACACATACTGCTCGGATACGCCTGTCATTCCACATATACTACTGAGATAAACCTGCCATTTCATACATGTTGCTAGGATAAACCTGCCATTCCACACATAGTGCTGGGATAAACCTGAAACTCTATACATAATGCTAGGATAAAACTGTCATTCGACACATACTACTGAAATAAACCTGCCATTTCACAAATAGTACTGGGATAAACCTGTCATTCCACACATACTATTGAGATAAACCTGTCATTCCACATATACTACTGAGATAAACCGGTCATTCCACATATAGTGCTGGGATAAACCTGAAACTCCATACATAATGTTGGGATAAACCTGTCATTCCACACATACTGCTGGGATAAACCTGTCACTCCACACATACTGCTGGAATAAACCTGTCATTCCACACATAGTGCTGGGATAAACCTGTAATTCAACGCATACTGCTGGGATAAACCTACCATTCCACACATACTGCTGGGATAAACCTGTCACTCCACACATACTGCTGGGATAAACCTGTCACTCCACACATAGTGCTGGGATAAACCTGTAATTCAACACATACTGCTGGGATAAACCTACAATTCCACACATACTGCTGGGATAAACCTGAAACTCCATACATAATGTTGGAATAAACCTGTCATTCCACACATGCTGTTGGGATAAACCTGTCATTCCACACGTACTGCTTGGATAAACCTGTCATTCCACACATACTGCTGGGATAAACCTGTCATTTCACACATAGTGCTGAGATAAGTCTGTCATTCCACACATACTGTTGGTATAAACCTACCATATAGCTTTAAGATATTTTACCAGAATCGTCGTAGAGGTAGATTTGGAAAACATATCTGAAAACATACCTTCAGTGAACACATCCTGGATTTGAACCTCAATCTTCCCGTTACCAGCAGTCCAGTCTAATGCGATAAAGGCCCGTCATACCATACGATCATTGATTTGGGTTTTAATTTAATAAATTAACGAGTTATTTATTTACTAAATACACATATAAATCATATTATGATGATTAAAACTTCCTAAATAGTCCTTTCTTTGAATTTCGTGTCACTCATGTGGGATACGATCAGTGGTAGTTTGAGGAGTACGACTGATAATATACTGGATTACAGTTTTCTATTCCCTCTGCAACAAAGTACATGTTTTGAACTGCTTTGGTGGTCATATGGTCTAAGGCGTCACTCTCGTGTTGGCCTAGACTGCCGATGACAGGGAGATTGGGGTTCGAATCTCAGTCAGGTGTAATGAGGTTTTTTTTTCCAAAATAGTTTTCCACTCTCTTCCCATCCACGCAAATACGGGTACAGTTCCTCTAAATTCAACCTTCCTTATTCATAACTCATTGGTGTAGTCTAATACCCTTTTCTGTCCCACAAATAGCACCGGTTATTGGAGTACATTATATAGTAGGGGAAACAAGACTGAGATGGTATGGACATGTAATAAGGATGGAAAAGGAAAGCATCTCAATGATGGAGATGAAGTATGAAAGAAAAACCCACAAAGAAGACCAAGAATGATATGGGAAGAGAAGATAACAGCAAGTGTGCGATTGAGATGAGAAGAATGGAGGCAAAAAAAAAGAGGAAGAATGGTGGAAAGAAAGAGGAATATGGAGGCATTTCAATAAACTGATCCGGTTACACGCTGAGAACATTTAATGTTGAAGATGATGCTTTACTTCTCTCACTCAAAACAAATACAGTTATAAATGGTCTATAAACTATACCTCAGTTTTAGCTTCTGTGGTGCTGACTGACAGCTCACAGCTGACTTCTGACGGCTTTGAAAAGCTACCAGACCAAATTATGTATCCCTACGCCGAACCATATGATCTGCAAAAAACATGTCTTTAGCAGTTGTCACTTATGACAGTCAAAATTTAGGTATATACCTCAATGTTGACTGTCAGAAGTCAGCTGTGAACTGTCAGTCAGCACCAAATAAGTCATGGGGCTACTGTATACACTCTTCATCTGTACTCGGGTAGTTTAACTAAAGGCATACATACTGAATATGTTTGCAAACAAAATAAATCTTAATTTGAAATATTTTTAAATATCTAATCCTCTTTGTTTCACCCACTTTAAAACCCCGGTCGGGAGAATACACCTGCTGAGCCATCGACACCGGTTGCTGGAAGATAGTGGAAGGTTCTGCGCACGTCTAACTCGATGTTGCAAGTCACAGATGGGCAGCGGCCTTTAAACCGATCCGTAACGTTTTAACCAACTGGTGTAACCCCCCCTGCCCCCATCTTCTTCCTCCGGACAACAACACCAACACTTGCAACGGTTTAATGGTGAATTTTTAAATGCTATGAATGCCTGTGAGAGAAATAATAACTACGTGTAAGTGTAACGATTAAAAACCTTTGCATTCTCCAGGGACGTTATTAGATCAATCAGATAAAACAAGAATTGTGTACTATATTTTACTACCCGTGCCTATTTATACTAAGGGGTGGGAATGACAAAAGTATATTATAGAGGAAATGTACCCGCATTTGAATGTATGGAAAGTGGGAGGCCATTAAGAAAAAAACACCCTCAGTACATCCCACCGGCATTCGAACCCCGATCTACCCGTAATCATTATTTTGCGAGATTGATGCCGTTAATACACGTGAACATCGACGTGGTAGAGCAGCTATAAGTTGTGTGTTAGTGGTGATAGTGGACGAGTGGTTAGCACACCTGACTCTTAGCTGTTAAGCTGGGGTTCGAACACACTACGATAAGCCGACCGGTGTTATTTTTAATCCTTTATCCAGGAAAATACTGAATCAGAATGTACATTCACCCACCTTAGTTTA
This sequence comes from Timema bartmani, assembly GCA_902151455.1. Taxonomy (NCBI): domain Eukaryota; kingdom Metazoa; phylum Arthropoda; class Insecta; order Phasmatodea; family Timematidae; genus Timema; species Timema bartmani. The sequence continues at coordinate 180,924 of CABFWB010000922.1, forward strand.
ATTCCCTAAAATTTAGCACCGATAACAGCAAGAACTATTCAATATTCTTGTCCTTTTACTTTAGGTTCATTTTAGCCTGAGATGTCCATATAATCACACAAATGGGGCAGGGATGAGGAAGATAAAATTATAGAGAAATAAACCCGCAATTTCATGGAGGCAGAGGGAGAAAATATTTAGGAATAAAACAATCTGAGTTCACCCGTTCGGTATTCGGACCTAAACATCCCCCCCGAACGAGAGCTCAGTCTAATGTGACTCTGGGACCTTCATCCCTGTACCAGCGATCTTGTCTAAAGCAGCTTAGTGGGATATTTGATAAAATACTCATTGTTTATTGCTGTCTTGTTACAAGTAATCCTTACATTTAAACCTGGAGCCATTCTCTCTGCAAAGTTAGATGACACTAGACATTTAAATATCTATCATTCTGTAAGCATTTTAATATTAATTTGAAAATTGTAAGACGCGGAAAAGTCGTAGTATGGTGAGAAAAGTTTCATTCTTCAAATTGTAGAGACCGGATGGAGATAAAAGTATTCCTCTAAAGTAAGTATAAAATTATATGTCTGAAGATTATAATGCAGTTAAATAAATTTAGAAATAATGTGTGTTAAAAACCCAAAAATCAATTACCAAAATACTCCCTTAAATTCACCCCTTGTAGAAAACATGACGTTAGAGCCCCTATCTACACCCAATATCATCGCTGAGGAAACTGCAGATTTTATGAAGAAACTATTTATCTTCTCTCTCTCTCAGTTAACTGTTGCCAAATCTCCTCGCTTTCAATTATGTCGGAAGGTAGTGAGCTGGGGTAAGAAAGAGCTACTGGCAACCTCGACGGACCAGCGTTGCGAAATTTGTCTTAAATTAAGGGAAGATTGACCACACGAAACCAAGAGAATGACAGCCCTGTTTCCCAATAGTAGCCATGCAGTTGATTCAGAGATGATAATTATTAAGTGTATGCCTGGACTTGGACCCAAACCATAGATGGTGTAGGTTTATGTTTTCTCAAAGTTTCCTCCTACCAGAATCCTTCTACTCACGCCAAGACCTAGCTTAATTATTTTTATTTTTGAACCACGCCCTTCTAGCCTTACGGGCGATCCGCGACTATTTACTCTAATGGGATATAGATAAAGAATAATTTGCACGGAGAGAGAGTGGGAAGTCCCGTAGGGTATAAACCCCCTTATTACGACTGAAAGGGATTCAAACTTTGACCTCCCGATCCCTGGAAATCCAAACTATAATATGAGCTTGACGTTTAGTCTGCGCACCACCGGTGCGAGTATGCCACCAAATATAATATTATCTATAATATTTGATTGATATTTGAAAAGAGGTGTGAATATGGTATATTATTTTGTAATTGTAAATAGTTAACAATCCTGGGAACCTCATAGGTAAAAACACGTACAAAGGCACCATTCTCGTCATGTCTGGTTTTCAGGTGATGGTTAAAGTTATTGCTCGAATCACGACTTGGAGTAGTTTGTTGTTTTCTAAACGGGTTTTGATTCGTTCCATGGATACGTGGGTACATTTAGTCTAAAGTTTACCTTCTCTATACCATCATCAAGCAATCTATCTTATATCTTCTTTTCTTTATATTAATAAATTAAATATTTTTTTCTGTCATGAACGTTGAGTGATATCTGCCTCACACAGAGGTTTGAAATTTAAACATTACTAGCCCTTGTGCACAAACATGTGCACCTCGGAGCTGGAATTTTAGATTTTTGATTTGATTTTTACTTTTTCTCGACACCTTGGAGGGAAAATATAATGACCGTCAAAAATTTTAACCCGAGATTTTGATAAATGTCGATGTTTTATGACCCCCTGAAACAAAAAAAAAAATAAATAATTTTTTTTTGCATTGCCGTCTGTCTGTCTGTACCTCGAGCTAGAGCCGAAACTCTTTTTCCGGAATTAGATATCTAGCCCTAGATTTAAGGGTAATTTACTGAAGGGCAAAAAGAGAAAAAAAATCGATTTTCCCAAAATTCGCTTTAGCAATTTTAATTAAATTTTATATCTAGACATTATTTTTCATTATAAATAAGAGAGAAAGTCCCATTTTCTCATGAAAATGATTTTGAGGGTACTTTACATGAGGGATATTTTACAATTTTAATTTTTTCTCCGCAGCTATTTGAGATACAAAATAACTTATTATTGTATAATTGCAGTTGGCCTACTATTAAAGATAAAAATCTTTATTTGAAATATATTTTTATAAAACCAATAATTTCTTTGCTATAAGCAAATATATATACTTTTTAATTCAGATATTTGAAAATGAATTTGATTCTTTGGCTCTCTGGTGGACACAGATGTTTCTCTTTTCTCAAATTTTCTGTAAGTGTTCCTAGTTCCTAATTCCATAGAGTAGTTAAGTAACAGGGTATATTATTTCATTTATGATCTTTGGTAGTGTTTCTACAACTATGTGTAGACTTATTATTTTGTTTCACAAATCTCACAGGTTTTTAATAAATGCATATTTTAAGATAAAAGCGCGAGAAAGTCTGCGGTGCATCGTACCATTTATTGAGGTATTTAACTTGCACTTTGTAGATCTTGGTGGTCTTGGAGTAAAGTGCTCACCTCACGACTCGATGTTCGGGGGTTCAAACCCCATCTGAGGTGACGGATTTTTACTGAGCAATAAATATCCGTAGCACAACTTCCTTCTGAGGAGAAGTAAATCCGTCGGTCCCATGTCGATTGTGGCATGTAAAAGAGCCCTGGAAAGTATGTGAAAAATACCTCTCCTGGCAAAATAAGTAGGCTCTTTCTCACTCACTCATAGAAATTCATGGGTGGGTGGACATATAGCCCCCTGTTCCACCTGGTATTAGCTAATCACAGAAAGTGCAACAAGGACTAGCCGCTGTAACGATTCTTTGTTACGGCCTTATGTCCCACATCGGGAGTTAAGGAATTCATAAAAATCTATAATAACTTGCACCTTATGAACATACTGATTATATCAAAATACGACCTACAAACTAACGTAAATCTAGAATAGACATAGCACTCAGCTGTTAAATTATCACTGTGAGAGGGAGAACCTAATTTTTATTAAAATTAAATCTTTTCACCTTGACCATACAAGGACTCGAACCCGAAACCTTTAAGCCTAATAAGCAGACAGGCCACTGACCTAGATAAGGTAGTGGATTAAAGAACCTTTCAATACAATTTCGATGACTGATTTGTTTTAATTATTTTATATCAATATTTCAGTTTATTCCCGCACACATTGTATGCCCTTATTAAACAGTTACAGAATAACCTTACATGGTTTGTGAGCACAGTAGCGCTGCAAGTGCAAGCTCAATTTACAATGTGGGAACATTTTTTAACTATCCATCTCATTTTAAATGAAATTTGAGAAACAGTCAAAACAGTCTCAAATATGATGTCACGTAGCTTTGCCACACACATTCATATGTTTTGCACAAGGTCAGAATTAATCATTTTATTTAATCATGTTTACATTTTGTAGTCGATGAAAGAAGAAAGAAGATGTTCGGTCAAGTAAATGACTATTTAAATTATGTTTACATTGTTGAACCAAAGTGAGAATGTCAAACAAATGTTTTGCGAGACCCACAAGACGCTTTTAATTTTTAGCACCGCGTCTTACTACCCGTTTAGTTTATACGCTTGTGTTCTAATTACGCTAGTGATTTTAGGGATTGGGAAGGTTATATTTATAGGAAGTGCACCATCACTTGAGTGGAGCAAGAGTGGAAAACAATTTTTGGCGAAACCAACCTCGGTACACCCCACCGAGAGTCGAACCTCGTCATCGGCAGTCTAGTATACTACAAGAATAGCGCGTTAGACCATCCGGCCACCGAAGCGGGCTTCAGGATATTTGCATATCATTTATTTTAAGTCGTTATTTTCAAGTGAAAGTCGGCATGAATAACTTTCTTGAGAGTAGTAATTTTTTTCCAAGTATTGAAAAAATCATTGAGGAAAGTGTTAAACCTATTTTAATCAAGGATGTAAAAAAATCAAATTTTTATAAATGTTCAGCAAAAATAAAGCATTTTGAATAAGAAGTCAAGTATTTAAAAGGTAATAAACTGAAAATTTGGGCACGTCAATGTTTGGAGCAGTCTAATCCTCATAGGAAGAACCTTATCTGAAGGCTAAAAAGCTACTAGATATAATTCTATCCATACATCAAGTCCTGTGAGCTGCAGGAGTTACTTTTGATATATATTATCCATAACTATTACCTTATCAATGATTACTGAAAAAATTAGTTTTTTTAAAGTTACCAACAACAAAAATTCTACTTTAGCTCTAAAACACACACAAATTGTATATTTTAATGAAAAAAGGTCACTTGGTTCATACATTAATTTACCAATAAAAAATGAAAAATTGGGGAATATAATAAAATCCAATTTTGAAGATCTCCATTATTTTTCTATATATTTTACCAAACGCACCATAGACAAATGAACACATATGCCTACAATATATTGAAAAAGAGCGATAGTCCCAAACAAGAATCACAAAGACAACAAAATATAATAAATATTTTACGGTAAATAAAGTATTCCCCTCCATCGCATAACATACAATTACTATATTTTTATACCGGATACTCTTTTAAAATATTTATTGTAATATTTTAATCAAAGTTTGGTCAAATTTTCATATCTAAACATTAGTCTCTTTGTGAACAACTGCATACCAATTAATTAGTGATAATATTAAATCAATTATATGTTTTTTTTTAGTTTTGTCTAGTTTGTTTTGATCTTGTCTAATTCACTTGGTCTGTTCGTTTATTCTCCTGGCCTTGTCTATACCTTCAGGTCTCTCTGTGTGTTATACTGGCCTTTACTATACCTTCAGGTCTCTCTGTGTGCTCTATTTGACTTTCTATATCTCCAGGTATCTTTGTGTGTTCTATTGGTCTTGTCTAGATCTCCAGGTCTCTCTGTGTGTTCTATTGGACTTGTCTAGATCTGTGTCTCTCCTGGTCTCATGCTCTTATCTTGTTTAACTATTCTCGCTTTGTTTCTTTCTGCCCACCCTTTCCCTGTCTGGTATAGTTTAATCTTGTAGGCGTCTCTGTATTCATATCATTTTGTACGCTCGTGACGTGGCCTCGTCGCAACTAGATATAAAAAAATTTTACCTCCACTTTACATCCCTTTTAATGAGGTGGGCTAATGTCGGCAGAGAGTCGAAGGAAGGGCAGTTGTTAATAATTCTTCCCCCTGTGGTAGTGTCCCTCGGACACGGGCCGTTGCGCGCAAGCGCAGGAAGTGACCACTGACTTCCTCCCCAACCCCTCTTGTCTGTCTAGGTTGGTGTGTGGGAACCTACCTGCAACCCACTCTCGTTTCTCTGCAGACACTTCATGGCATGTCATTCAATTCTAAACTAGCTCTTCCTTGGCTTGGTTCACGCGACGTGATTGAGTGGAGGAGCAATTAACAGCCCTTTACAAAATAACTTTCCTCTCTTTTAGAAATAATAGATATTTAATCAAAAATGCTATAGCTCTTTTAAATAAAACACACTTTTATTTACATTGCTTCACTCAAACTTAACTAATAGGTTATACAACTATAGAAAAACATATACCAAATTTAATAAAGCCATTAAGCCTTTTTCCTTAAGTTGAAAAATGACACCTGGACACGGAAATCGAACCCGGGACCTTGGGCTTAGTACGCCAATGCTCTAACCACTGAGATATTAAGTAATTGTCCCATTCTCAGGGTAATTCTCCTCTTTATACCCTGCCTCTGTTTAAAAATGTACTCTTCATTTATCCTGAAAGATAGCGTTGTTACCTTGAAGGGTTACACTTGGCCTCATCTTATAATCTGTACCATAGTGGAAACGTGCAAGGTAAGCTTGTTACCTTTAAAGGTAAATGGAGTGTGCTTGTCATATAATACATTATGGAGCTCTCGTTTTTGACAGATTAGATCAATTTCCTCAGCTGAACACCAAATATAATTAACTTGTGGCAATATTAGCTATCTTACACTATAGTTTACTTTATTATATAAATAAAGTAAAGTAAAGTAATTTAGAAAAAATGTACAGTACATGCCTTGAAATTATTATTAATCTTGATGTTTTATGTAGGCCTACCTCGTATCCAAAAGTGGGTGCTACAATTCTGTCTGTCCCCCAAGTCTGTCCTTCTGTCTGTACCTGATGCTACAGCTGAAACGGTTTGATGAATATTGTTAAAACTTATTATTATTATTAGCACCGCGTCTTACTACCCGTTCGGGCTATACGCAATTACACTAATGTGTAATGGTAGGGTAATTGTGAGATGAAATGGAGTACCTACAGTTAAAAGTGGAATCCGAACCACTGTGGAGGCCTGGCATTCCTCACATTCACAAGTTGTGATTAATACACGTCTTGTCAGAGATGAAGGAAGGGTTTAGTAATCAGATAAATCTGTGCCGGGACAGAAGATTGAACCCCGAACCCTCAGCACAGAAGTCTGACACCTTACCCCTAGACCACCAGGTCACCTATTAAAACTTGTTATTATGTTATTTACTTACACCTAGGGGTGGTTTTATTTGATTTTGAGTCTCACCTTCTAATTAAGGGTAGTTTACAGATGACTGATGTTTAAAAGTTTAGGTGACCTGGCGGTCTAGTGGTAAGGTGTCGGAATTCTGTGCTGGGGATCCGGGGTTCAATCCTCGGTCCAGGCACAGATTTATATGATTGCCAAACCCTTCCTTCGCCTCTGACAAGATGTGTATTAATCACAGCTCGTGAATGTGTGGAATGCCAGGCCTCCATCGTGGTTCGGATTCCACGTTAAACTGTAGGTCCTCCATCTTCATCTCACAATCACCCTACCATTACACATTAGCGTACGTGCGTATAAACCGAATACACATTAGCGTAAGTGCGTACAACCCGAAAGGGTAGTAAGGTGCGAGGCTAGTAGTAATAGTTTAAAAGTTTAAGAATTTTCAAAAATGGCTGGTAGGATTTTGTTTGAAATGGATATCTGGAGAGGGTTTTGATATGACGAATAACAATATGTAATTGATTTAGGGACAATATCTAACAAGAGTTAGTTTACTGATGATTATTATTTTAGGGATTGTAAATTTAAAAAAAAGTCTATAGCAATTTTGTTTGAAATTTATATCTTAAGAGTGTTTCAAATGATTATATAAATAATATATATTTTTGAAGAAAATTCATTTAAGGGTAGTGAGATATAAATTGAATCCTTACGAAAATATCTAGTTTTCCTATTATTACAGACAGTATGGCCCATCGGAAATCAAAATTAGTTTTCATCCTTACGAAGACTTGTTAATTTCCCTCCGTACTGTCGTGAGGATGTAAGCCTGTCCCTGCTCGTCACTCACCACAAGATGTGTTTCCTGTAGTGAAGGAGGTAATTACCTACACACGAACACAATGGTCTTGATGATGGGGTTGCTTCCATTCAGTGATTCAGAGCAGGGCATGGTGCAGGGTGGGAGCTAGTCTTCAATGGTGCTCCTACACATTTCTAGAGTTCATTCAATATAGGGTGGGAGCTTGTCTTCAATGGTGCTCCTACACAGTTCTAAATATCATTCAATATAAGGAGGGAGCTAGTCTTAAATGGTGGTTATAGACAGTTGTAGGTATAGTTCAATATAAGGAGGGAGCTAGTCTTCAATGGTGCTCCTAGACAGTTATAGATATCATTCAATATAAGGTGGGAGCTAGTCTTCAATGGTGCCCCTAAACATTTCTAGATACCATTCAGTATAGGGTGGGAGCTAGGCTTCAATGGTGCTCCTACACAGTTCTAGATACCATTCAATATAGGGTGGGAGCTAGGTTTCAATGGTGCTCATACACAGTTCTAGGTACCATTCAATATAGGGTGGGAGCTAGGCTTCAATAGTGCTCCTACACAGTTCTAGATATCATTCAATATAGGGTGGGAGCTAGTCTTCAATGGTGCTCCTACACAGTTCTAGATACCCCATTCAATATATGGTGGGAGCTAGTCTTCAATGGTGCTCCTATACAGTTCTAGGTACCATTCAATATAAGGTGGGAGCTAGTCTTCAATGGTGCTCCTACACAGTTCTAGATACCATTCAATATAGGGTGAGAGCTAGGCTTCAATGGTGCTCCTACACAGTTCTAGGTACCATTCAATATAGGGTGGGAGCTAGGCTTCAATGGTGCTCTTACACAGTTCTAGGTACCATTCAATATAGGGTGGGAGCTAGTCTTCAATGGTGCTCCTACACAGTTCTAGATATCATTCAATATAAGGTGGGAGCTAGTCTTCAATGGTGCTCCTACACAGTTCTAGATATCATTCAATATAGGGTGGGAGCTAGTCTTCAATGGTGCTCCTACACAGTTCTAGATAATCATTCAATACAGGGTGGGAGCTAGGCTTCAATGGTGCTCCTAGACTCCTTTGAGATGTTTCGATGACGCGGTCATTGTGGGTGTCTATGTCAAATTGAAGGAGATATGACCTTATACTTGGGTGTTTCAAAGATTCTCACACATCTATGTGTTTATCACTGTTTATGTTTATCACCAAAGTTATTTATAGCTTATTCTCAAGGGTAAGGATTAGAAGGGTTTTTAACAGGCTTATGTACCTGAAACATCGTGAAAAGGGAATGGTGCTCAAACTCATTCGGTCTAGATTTGAATATCGACATCTCTGTCATTGGTAGTTCATTCCATCACGAGCAGGAACTTTCAAACATATAATTAGTTGTTTAAAATTGATGCATGGGTTATATTTGTGCCCCAATATTTTTTGTCTAAGATAGCCGCATCTTACACGAATGGGGTGGTGAAGAGGAATATAACATTTTGAGGAAATTGTAACGTTAACTTACAGTTAGTTACAATTGGATCCATCCCGTTATAATGTTGATACGTAACTATCAAGAATTCATACCACCCGCTCAATAATTCCGACCCAAATAGAATCCCTACAATGGTACTATTCTCTGTTGTAGTCCCTGTAGGCTAATACGGAAAGATAATACGACACAGTATATTTCATACAGTACAATCTTCTGTAATATTACACTCATAATTGTTCAGGAACTTACCTTTGAAATCTTCTATCACTAGCCGGCACCAAAGCTGACCTACTCCGTGCAGCCATGTGGAGAATGGGCCGAGCTAACGCAAGTCTACTGTCAACACGTGATTGCTCTCAGTCTGGTCAGATAGAAACTGAGGCGTAACGACATGGAGTCCGATAGAAGACAACAATCCACCCGCCCCCTGATGGCTGTTTGAAGAACTACCCCAAACATCGAATGATCGTCGACTT